>JAMKCH010037613.1:0-14163 GCA_023653785.1 Ophioderma brevispina | reverse complement strand
TAGATAAGCTGTCAATCCAGAAAAATCAGTCATAAATTATGACCATTTCTTTTGGTTGGGTCAGCAGTAGCCTCATTACGTCTGACAGCACCCGGCTCATAGTATTCCCATTCTTTGCATCAAAGCAATTTGTACATCTCCTAATCAAACACAAAGTACACTACCTAACAGTTTGTCTGACCTCAAATAGTACAAACAACCCATAAATATTATCACAGAATAAAATTGCACCACGAACATGTGCCAACCCCATTATTTGGCCCTGAATCAATATTTTATTCTACATATACTATTTCGCAGCAGTGGACTCAGTCTTTTTGAGTCTAAATCATGTCAAGCCACTTTGGTCCATACTGTTGCCACGCTTCAGCCATTCCGATTTCCGTCCTGGCATTTGCTCCTCTGTCACTGCCAGGGCTAGGGTCATGAAAAAAACCAAACAAAAGTGTTACCTTGAAGTTAAACAAGGTTATTGACTACATCACTGCACCATTTTACCAATAAAAAAAAAATAGTAGCCTTATTAGCTAACCCAAGTCGAAAGATAGCTCTATACATTGGCAGTGTATTGGGGCTAATTACACTGCTACAATTAATTGTGACTAGACTGGGTGCTGTGTGCATGTGCACCAAATCCAAAGCTCTAGGGTCAAGTCTAAGTTGCTACGAGTCTCATTTTGCAATATTTACTAAACGTCCGTACAGTCTTTACCATTTTCTTGACCTTGAATAACAAATGTCCCCTAATTTAGTGATGAATTTTTGTTTTAATCTGCTTCTCACTATATGCCCTATCAATTGTGATCATCGCTTTAACGTCCTGAACCATGTCAAATCTCACAATGCTAAGTCTATGTCCTGGCAACCAAGGGGTGAAACGCATTCAAACTCAGTCGTCCTTTCTGGCGCTGACATTTTTGAATTTGCAAAACTGAATAATTCTCAGTTTGGGTGCTTGTCTACACACATAGGTCAATTCGTACAAACAATCCCAAAATCTCAGTTGTTTGGATGTTGGGGTGCTATTGGTGGTTAAAGTTTTGTCCTACCGATGGCCACACAACGAATGAAATGACCAAATCATTCAGTGCTTGATTTTAAATCACCACCTCAATGAATCAATACATCTTTTCAGACCTAAGCGCGCATTGCCTTTATGATAACAAATAGTATCTGAGCACAATTATCCAGGTACACTATTATTACACCTGGCCGACCTCTACACATACATCAATTTGTACACTAACCGATTAGTGTATATTGCAAAGCGGCACCCACATTAATTGGAAGAAGCGGGAGGCTGTCATTTCTTTCTAATGTTGGTACTCTAGGTTTTCTTGTGGTCGGCAAAACATGCAAGACGGTTATTTCTAAAGATTCGTAACGTTTTTCCTCTCTATCTATATAGACTACTCTTTGCATGCAACTGCATCCTGAACAGGAGTTATCCACTAATTACATATAATCTGCTTATCACAGCTTATCACTATATCATGGATCACTTTTTTTTTTTTTTCCCCAGGTCCCTTTAAAAACCATGATCAATGTGATCTCACTGCTAGTCTATGGTATGCACCTGCATCCCCGTTAAAGGAGTGATCCAGTTTACTAAATCCTGATTATCTCTGTATCATTGGGATCCACAACACTTTTCCAGGATCCGAACCATATTTCGAAGTGACCGCAATGGGCCCTAAAGTCTAGATGACTATTGCATTCAACTGCATCCTTAAAATGCCTAATCCGTTTACCAAATGGAGTCTGTTAGCTTAGCTCCCACTTTCCAGGCTCAACCTTCCTCACATGTATTAAGGAGAGAATTCTATAAAGGAACCAGGCAAAATACCAATTCCCTTTTCACAATACATGTAATGGACAGATTGGGACTTGCATTGGACACTAAAACATAGTATTAATCTAGAAGATCCGGTTTCAATGTTGAAGCCAATTGGTATGCCAGCTTCTCCATTCCTTTTTCAGCTAATGATCTTCATTGGAATAGGTTAATTCCATACCACTAAGTAATCCAGAACCCATAGACAATGACAACATAAAGGGAATGACCACTCTGAAGGGTTTAGGCCTATACGATTTACACCATTCAAATGGCATATTTTCTTGCATCTCAGTTGGCCAACCTGAAGATATTGGATTAAAACCACTCTGTAGTGGATTTTATTCCAAATTAATTTGATTTTACCACACATAACTGTTTTAGGCTTCTTTATTTTCAGGTGGGTTAAATGTAAATAATACAAACATGCATATAACCCTCAAAATTGAGGGTGCTCTGTATGCAAATGTTCTAATTGTTTACATTATGCTTGCCACACAGCTCAAATCAAATAAAGAAATTACCAACACACAACAATAAAGTCCATGATACCTGACTTGACCACCATGATTTGTTACTTACTCCATGGAGTCAAGAGACTCAAACAATTACCATGTGTCTGCACAACTCTACAGCATTGTCGCTAGACTCCCTGTTGTACAAACACAATAGTTGAAATTATTGTATTTTCTGAAAAACCTGATGGTGCCACACCATTACAACATACTATATTTCATTCCCCATGCTTACTCATAGCCTGTGTACCATGCATAGACAATTCATAGAACAGAATCTACACAGAGGGCAGCATTGCCAGTCTAGGAGCACAAGCCGGAACCATTTGTAGGCGGGTACCTACTTTCAAAACTTGATTGGTCCAAAGTTAGAGGTTCCTTGTGATTGGCCTAGCACCTTGCATTGATCATGAATGATTAGGACGTTGAAAGATATTTGCTCAAGTGAACAGAACACTTTAAAATATCCCTTTTACATTAATTACCGGTACAAACATTACATGTAGTCCAAGAAAAGTTTGATTCAATGTATTCCGGTTTCGTCTACCAGATAGATATTATGAGTGCTATTTCATTACTCATTATTTGAGGTACTTTCATTAGAGAGAACTTTTTTTTTATCATTTTTGGTGGTTATATGGGACACATACATGCAATTCCACTACTCCATCACTTAAAAGCACAGAACATTCATAAAATGATTGGTCGGATCATTGGATTTCACCAAGTGTAATGATTCAATCCGACAATGCAACGGTTTTGGGAAATTTCACAGTCATGTGAATCACTAAAATTCTTATTCTTAACATATAAAAACCCTGACTACACACATTTTCTCCTACAAAGTGCCAGTGGCATATCTTGTGGTGCTTTCAAAACTGCATCATCGGCCATTTTCATTATTAGAGTGCTCTCACCCCCGGGTCCCCTTATTAAAAAGCCAGTGTCCCTGGATACGCCGTGAAAGCACTATAGTTACTTAACCTTTCTTTGTAGATTATCGAGAGCTGGGCTTAAAGTCTAAACGCTCAATTTCTAAAGGAGAGTAATATGAACAATCAAGACATTGGGTTCTCAATTGCTATGCGCACCTTTTTTTATTAACAGTACTTTCATTATTCTTCCCCTCAAAATGGTGCAAGAATTAACCCTCAGCAGACATTTAAAAGCATATAACCCCAACGGGCCCTAATGTGGGCCTCTGGACCCCACCCGTTTTTCTGTCAGTTCAGATGCGTACACCTGCCCCCCATATCAAAATCCTAGATATGCCACACTGGTTTAGTTTTTACTTATTATAATAATACTTTATTTATCTTTAGACACTGAGGCCAGAGCGAAAGTCACTTGAAGAAGGCTGAATATAGACAAGACTCTGGTATCATTAAATGAGCGTTTTTACAGAGGTGTAGCATCTCCTGTTTTTTTTCCGATTAGGATGAATTCAGCCAGGAAATTTCAGAGTTTACTATGGAAATTTGAAGTTGGGTATTTAAAAATAGAGTTTTAAAATGAAATTTCCATTCAGTGGGCATTGGCGTAACTAAGGTTGTAGCACCTCTAACCAAGGATACAGAATGGTGCTCCAATTTCCCTGGAATAATTGCACATAAAGTATGCAAAAAATTTAAAAATAACCACTACGCAAATCCCACTAATTTTGTAATGATCAAATGACTCTTGGTTCTAAAACAGTCCTTTCAAAGTGCTTATGTTGAAATGCACAAAATTCTACATTACACTGCACTCCTTAAGACAGCACCAAGGGCATGTGCCTTCCCTTGCTATCCGATCTACGCAACTTGAAAAGTTGTAAAATAGATCTACTACTATTAAATGTAACAAATTCATAAAGAGGTATAGTACACAACTACTGTGTTATTCTGCAGCACATCAATATCTGCATAATAAATAAACTTGCCCATTGACATGTTTTGTACAATAAAAAAAGTTTAAAATACAGTGATAAGCTTTTTATACCCGAGCACGAGCAGCCTGAGGGCCACACAACAGTATTGGGCTGTGAATCATTTTCCCATGTGATGCTGATGGGGCCTGGGAAAGAACTAAGGCAGTTCTTAACCACTTGTATTGCCGCTTTTGCAATTCACCACCTTTCCTTCACTCTCTGCACAAGTTGACCTCTAATGACCTTTGACCTTGGTATGTGCTTTAACCCTACCATACCGTCAAAGTCTCTATTGGTGCACCTATAGCCTGAGTTGGAGGCAATTGGAGTTAAAGACAACCATCACGATTTGCCAATCAGAAATAAAAAACATCAGTAACAATCAAATTGCAGTCTGTACAATATAGCTTATCCACAAACCCTGCAAGGGTAGGATTCATCACACCAGTAAATAACATAACCTTATATGGATCTGAGACCTGGACCATTAAGAAAGAACTACAGGATAGACTGGAATGGCACCTACACCAATCTTCTTATGCGAGTACAAACATATCCTGGCGGCGCGAGCACAAGACCAAGCACCATATATATGGAGATATCTCCTCCAATTTCATCTTCTGTTGCCCAACGCCTTGCACGATTTGCGGTCACTGTCATCGTGCGATTTGACCAAGTAGTCTCAGACTTCCACATTTTGGAAGTGACCATGCCAAAAAAACAGGGGTCGCGCCCCTTTAAACTCATTTGTGTGATTGCTCGGGCCATCCAGCAGGATCCATCTTACATCACCCAACCTAATGACAACATGAATTTGGCGCTACAGGTGAACGCATCTCGGCTGCGGCCGTTAGATTAATAGAATAACATGAGAAACGGTAAAGTCCGCCCCCACTGCAAACGAGGTGTTTTTTTTCTGGTTACCCTCGTCTCAAGGTATAAACCCAAAAACTGGAGCAATTGCGAGACCTGGTTGCAAAATCATGTTTTCTATCATTTAAGTATAACATCTGTAGGAATATCAAAAAAAGGGGTCATTGATCTGTTATTTTGATCCGCAACCATTTTAAAACCGTAATTCTTACAGGGAACACCTGACTAAAAAAAGTGCTCGCGATCTCCAGGGTCCACGGTGTATACTAGTTTCACGGTCCATCGCTCAAAAATTTTGGGAAAACTACCGCTAATTTCATAGATTGAATTTGGGTATGAATATGAGATCTTCAAGCCGAATGTTAGCTTTAAGGTCTGAATGTTTCCTTGGAGGAGAAAATGATTTTTCATCTCACCCATTTTGGTACGGAACGAATGGACCAGTATTAGTGGTGTGAAACCGGTAATAGGAAAGCACCCTAATCAAGAACAAATCAGATATTTGTCATTACTCGTGGTTCGCGTCTTTTCTCGTCCTCTATATCAATAGAATATAACATGTGGCCATGTGGGCACCTTCAACCACTGCCTATTAAGCTCTAGTGGTATTCACCTTTTGGTTGATCTTTTTTGGTTGAGCAACATTTATTCATCCATCTGTTCACGGGCGACTGTCAACCTTTTCTTAGCTGGTCTAAATCTAGTTCTGGCTTTCTCCATCATTCTAGGATGCAGGATCTAGGCAAAACCATCAATCAAGTGAGTTTATTTTTTTATTTATTATTTGGATATACACTTTTGAAACAAGCGCACGCAACCAGTTGGTGGTGCATCCACATATACAAAATTACAAACACAATTAAAGCAGAAATGCAAGTGAAACAGAATTAATACATTAAAAGAAAAAAAAAACAAAAACAACACAAAACCAAATTGTACAAGCATTGCTTCACACATACACTTAAGTTAACGCACACACACACCTCACACATACTTTTGGTTTGCTATACACCCCACATACATTCATGCACACACACTCTCAAAAATCTTCAGATATTAACACACAGCAACGTAGGTCTGGAGTAAAAGAATCAAATCTGAGACTTAGGACAAAATCCGGGTCAATTATAAAGGGCATGCCCTTAAAATACTAGTAACCGTTCCATTGTGTCCCGGTCACATAACATGGATACATCGGCGATTATGGGTTAAAAAACGAATATGTGTTATCAAACAGCCCCCGCGCCACGCAGTCGTCGTGCGCATGGTCCCCATTCCGTTTGGGGGGATTTTTAAACCATTTCAGTATCAAACGAATAAAGCTCATGCACGCAACAACCACCCGGCACAACTAGCAATCCGGCATGCCACATATAACGCCGATGTAGCCACTCCGCATGGTTCTTGATTTCTGATCTTTCCTTCCAGGCACTTTGCATAAGAATTTTACAAAATATCAAAAATATTATAGATATCATTTGCATTGTCAATATTCTTAACGGGTATCAAAGGTACTACCAAGAGTGAGATGGAGTTTCATCACATCTAAATTACTAAATATGAACAATTCCCCACACATCCTGGCAGTCAATCATGAGGAGATTTTTTCATTTTCTTGTACTCTCAATCCTAATATCATCTAAACACTACACAAAAAGAAATTTTTGACGTCTTCACCTTTATTACAAAGTGTACAAGTACCATCGTTATCTATCGGTGTTGTCCATTTACTTATTCTACGGTCTAAGGGAAGTGGATTGGAACGGAGCTTAAACTTAGACAAACACCATGAAAGTCACGTTTATCGAGGAGATATGGTTCCAATCCCAGATGAGTCTTAATTTTGACATAATCAGTAAGAGAGGATTTTTTCACTCGCGTGTTCATGCCACTCCTCAATAAACATATTGTAGCTGAGATGCTTAAAAGAGCTGGCCCAGTTTGGATTCAGTGATTCTTTGCCGTACGCGCGCAGTCGAAATATCAACAAAACCGCTTACTTTAAAATTACTTTTGAAACGTTATTTAAAAACCTTAAATCTAACACGACTTGGGTCGATATCTAAATTAAGCAATGTGTAAAAGCACTTGGCAACGTACTGGTCCCCATGTCAATTGCAACGGGCAGGTACCTAGCAGCGGGAAAGTGTTTTGTGACATGGATAAAGGAACCCACCCCAATCACCGTAAAGGCGCTTCTTCTCGCGGTGTATTGCGGGATGCTTTTAATATATAAGGCGCCATTTGCAATTGTAAACTTTTCAATTCGATCGTTTGTCCCTTTTTACTTTCACTGATCCCTACTGCGCTTGCATAGTTGATTGACGGTAAAGCATGTTCTCTCCAGAATATCGCCGAATAGCAGCACGATCAAAATTACAAATTTCACTAACCGATTTTATATACATCAATTAGTCTATTCTCATTCTAATACATTTGTCAATATGTTGTGATCGCTAAGATACGGGAGATAGGACCCTAGATACTTGTACGTGTCAACTTCAGAAATATAACGATCACCGAATTCCATAATTTCTTCTTATCAGTACGTTTCCCCACAATTACCATTGCTTATTATAATTAAAGTTTAAGTTTTCCACTCTTTAGTGAAAACTGGGCTGCGAGATCTAACCTGCGAGATAATTCACGCTCGTTATTGGCCATTAATACAACATCCTCGCCCAAAGAGAACCACTCATCAAACATTATGAATCTGACCCTAAGTTCTGTGCCCGATAAAGCTTAGTAAATTTCCATTAATCAAATACAGAAAACACAATTGTGCAACACACATCCTTGTTTCATCACACCTTCATCCACATCAAAAATATCATTTCAAAATGCTACCACATTCTAACCTAGCTTTTACATGCTTATAAACTATCATGATTCTCCAAATACGACCTCTGATCCCAGCATTCCATGTCGCTAAAAGAAGACCCTCCCTCCATACAGTGTCAAAGGCTTACGGAGTCCAGAAGGCCATAGAAGTATTTTTCCCTTCCGCCATCGGCATTGAAGCGATCCTTTTTACGTGAAGAGTGTCTTCACAGCGATGATCGGATCTGAAACCCCCTTGAACTTCTGTAGCACATTGTTCTTTTCGATAATTTGGAAATGGTCGTTGATACTATCCTATTGAAAATTTTAGAGATACAAGAGTGAGGGAGATGCCTCCTATAATTGTCAAGGTCCTTACGATCACCCTTGTTTTGAAAATAGGCACAATAATACCCAGGTTCCAATCCTTATGACACAATTCAATTGAATATTTGTTTGAACATGTCCAAACTCTGAATCTATTCAAAACGTCACCACCATTCTTTAAAAGTTCATTCGTAATGCGTCAAGACCTGGTGATTTATTATTTTTGCATGAGAGGAATTGCTTCAACCCCATATCCCAAATCAATATCGATATCGTAAATACAATCACCATCATTATTAACGCCAAAATGCACATCACCTCTAATACGATTAATAAATTCTTTTGTCTTACACGTATTACTATCTTGGAGATTCATGTTTCATTTTACCCAAAGTACGCCAGTATTCAAGAATAGTTTTATTCATTACTTTCCTCTCGGAAACCCCATCGATAGACCCAGGAACTTTAATACATTGTATATCATAATTGCTGCAATTAAATATTTTCCTAATTTTCCTCCAAGGAGTACTGTCACCAAGCTAATATACTAATATTGTGTAAAGGATGAGACGGGAAATTGAAATGCAAAGATGTTAATGAGACATTTTTATTTTAGTTTTATGTCTGCATGTAAAAGATTAGGCCCATACTGGAATTCAATTCAATGCCATTCAAACCAACAGACTTAGTGATTATTTCTCTAATTTTGGCTTCCCATGTACTCCCCTTACTCCATGATGGACAAATTCTATTGTAGTTCTTAATTTCAGTTCTTGTAATTGATTTTTATGTTTTATTTCAATTAACACCAGTCTTTGAATTATGCTAATCTAGAGAACCGCTATTGGTTAAAATGGAACCTACCCATTAGGTTATTACATCATCTTCAAGTGAATTTGTTTGGTTAATTTTGAGGAAGTTTAAAGATAGTGTAACATCATTGTGATCAGTTCGTAAAGTAAGAGTTATATTTGAAGCTCGTTGGTGTGAGTAAGAGCAACTATGAACATGGTAAATAAAACAGTAAGGGTCATAACACCGTGCTCTCCGCGGTGTGTCTCTACTTATCATTTGAGCTAACATCCCCTGCACATAACCTCGCTGTTCGATTTGGTGGAGGTTCCGATTTAATTTTGATGGAAATCCAAATTTATTTGGCGGAGAATGCTACTTGTCTAGCACTGGTGAAAACGGTTCTAAAATTGGATGAAGCTGACCGCCCCACATACGAGTCTAACTTGATGGAGAACTTGAAAACCACTTAGCAGAAGATTGAGATAAGGAAGCCTACTCAGAATAAACGTGAAGAAACCCTACATGGCTATTTAGAAGACGTGACACTACAAGTCAGGCCGGGGTTTGACATCCCGCTACCGATATTGAGCTATAAGTCGGTACTGTCTGTTAGCAACGGCGAGCAGCAGGCGCCGTTTAAATAACCTGTAGGGGTAAGAAAAATGTAATTTCTCTTATCCTGGGAATAAGGAGTCCACAAGTCATCACCTTCCATTGTCAGTCATGAAGGCACTGATAGCATGCGGAAGAAAATCAAGAGGAACTGTTGTGTGTGGTTGCCACGGTCCATGTATGAAAAGTTAAACCTGCACTCCGATCTGCCCAAGATGGAGACAGAGAAGCATTGCACAAGTTGTGTGAATTTCAGCAGAGAATCCAGTAAGTCTTGCTCATCTACTCATAAGAAAGTAAGTTCCAGTGAGAAACCACCATGAAGATAATTACGAACTGAACTTTTGCCACTGACATGTACTAAAAATGTCGATAATGTTAAATGTTAATTTTTATGTTGATTTAATGTAATTCATATTTTAATAAAATACCTAAATATACCACTAAAAACATAAAAACAAAAATAATTTAATAAGAATAACATAATTTTTACATTTCATGTGGCAAAGTAACTACCATACTTGGAATAATATGCATTTGTGGAACTTCATATCATTAAGATTTGAGAATCTCTTCAATCAGCATATGCCAATTGTGATTTAGGTTTTGATATTGTTTATTTTTGAATTGTATGGGAGTCAACAAATACGTGTATAGATTTCTGGTTTCGTCCTTGTGCATCGACATGAATCTACATGTATGAGCTAGACCTATTTTGATCAGTCAAGTATAGGCCATAAACCTGGCGGCGGCACAGGTTCAAAATTATATGGATTTGGGGTTTTCCCATCAGGGCAAAATCCGACAAATGACACAACACCTTGTCGCAAACGATGACGCTATAACTAAGTGAAGTCACAACCTTAGGAATTAGATGACATCAGAAAAAGTAGTATGATTTCATGTAAAAATTTTGGTGCCAGAAATTGGTATGCCAAGGACCCAACTATTAAACTATAATGTGATTCCAAAGATTTCAAACAGACAACTGCCTTAACCTTCAAGATTAATTTTTCCACTTTGCGACAGTTTCCGATGTTTACCTAACCATTCGACAAGATGATTTGTGTTCAGATTGAGGTTGTACATGAACTTGTAAATAAAAAAAAGTGTTAGATATACAACTGACACTAATTCATGAATGCTGTTTAATACAGTAATGTTTAAGGTTTTGCTACAAAGTTTTTAAAGAAAACAAGTGCTGCTTAGGAAAAAGACTTCAAAATATGCTATCAACAATGTATCAGGTACTCTGCTTTGCACATGTATGAAATGATTTTACTTTAAATTGAACTGTGAGAATGTAAAATTTGCAACATTAAAATTTGGTGTAAATATAATAGCAAACCGGAGGTTTTGTTTTGCAAGGAAGTGGGAATTTCACAAGCTATATACTAAGCTTGTGTAAAGGATGATACAGGGAACTTGGGAACTCAAATATGTTAATCGTATAGTTTATTTTAGTTATTGTCTGCATTGTAAAAGGATTAGGCCATAATGGAATTCATTCAATGCCTTCACACCAACAGACTTTACGAATTATTTCTCTCAATGCTCCAGTACTCCCCTTACTCCATGATGGACAAATTCTATTGTAGTTGTTAATTCAGTTCTTGTATTGTATTATTTTGTTTATTCACATTCATACATCCATCTTCTGTTAATATTCTAAATAGATAACACTATTGGTTAAAAGTGGAACCTACCCATTAGGTCATTACTCACTCCTTCGATGATTGGTTGTATAATATTTGAGGATTATAAAGATAGTTGTACCATAATGGTGATCGTTATACAAGTAAGAGTGATAGTGTGACAGCGACGTGATGGTGTCAGATAGAGCAACTATGAACATGTAAATAAAACAGTAGGGTCGATACCCGTGCCTCTCAGCATTGTGTCTCTACTTACCTTGAGCTAACAGCCCCTGCACATACCTCGCGGTATCTTACCCCACCCCATAGAAATTTTTGACTATATTGGCGCGTCTCTACCCCCATGCAGTGACGTCAGAACGAGATTTGTTGGTCGCGAGAGCAAATCGCTCGCGCTAACTTGAAGCGATGGCGCTTTATGCACACACAAAGACGCCATTTCTTGACGTGGGCGTAGAATTTATGGACATCACTGCACAGAGGTATAGCCAGACTATAAAGCCATAGGGGAAAAAAGAGGTTTCAGGGGACACATCACACCGTTATCTTCATGCTGCAGAAAAAAACCAGTGTTCCAACCTATGGATTTTCGACTGAGGATTGCAGAGGTCTTGCGGTCCAAGGTACGCGTTAGCACTAATTGACATTTTAATTAGGACTATTTCCAACAACAATGAATATGATCTACAACATGCTTGTGGCACAAAAATAAATGGCAACAATAGATTTTAACAAACAGGTGTCGCGCCTAACAAATTAAAATTCGAATTTTGCACTGGTGTAAGCTCTCTATCAAAAATATCCCCATCTGAAATTAAGCTGAGAATGCTTTCTTTGGGACAACAATTGTTAACTTTCTGCATTTCCTATAGGACAAATACAAAATCAGCCTCTGTCTCTATTGACACATAAGCATACAATCAACTTTGTTTTAATTTTAAGTTTTTCTTTAGCCAAATAAAAGGTAAGAAATCTATTGAGTGTCGAATCTATATGAAATTGTTACACATCACAGACAATATGGATGACTTGAAATCTCGCGTTCACCTTTTAACAGGAATCTCTTATAAAAACACCAAAGTGAACCGTTTTACTTGAGATTGTTCAAACACTGCACTCCAAAATATGCCTTTGCCAATACTAACACAAATTTTACAGTCAAATTATAAGAAGAGTATCCTAGCGATATGCGTACTTGCGTCGGTATACAACTCCTTCTTTTTGAAGTTATAAAATTCACCAGGAATATTTACACGTAATAGGAAACAATTTATAAATATTGACATATACGGCTTAGTTTATTATGATTTATTCATGATTAAAGATGAAATTAGTGTCAAAATACCTACGTACTTGTACTAACTAACTAACTTAACAACTCAATTTTGTGTCTCAATTATAGCTGACTGTATTGAATTGTAAGGGTATGCATCTCCTGATTCTCTGATTAAAAATTCAGCTGGGAATTTTGACATTTTGACAGGATATCTCATACAATAAGAAAGTATTTATCCTCATTTCAATGATTCACTCATTTTTATCCATTTTGCCAACTTAAACATCAATTTCACATGCAATGTAATGCCATAAGAAATGTAGATTTATATAGTGCCCTATACATTAAATCTCAAAGTGCTTTATAATTTTTTTGCACTGTCACTATAATCAACATTTTACATATTGAAAATTTGTTAGCAAATTACAATGGCACACATTATGACTACCCCAACAGCTCCCATTTACACCTGGGTGAAGTGAGACAGCGAGATCCGTGTCTTGCTCAAGGACACAACTGTCCACGTCCGGGCTTGAACTCACCAACTTAAAGCGATTCTCAACGAGTTTCCTTCAAAGTAAAACAAAATCGCACCCCCAATTTTCATAAAGTCAATTTTTTTTTGCACTTTTTTATTGGAAATGGTTGTAAAAACATTTGTAAGTTTGCTAAGCTTTTGCGCCATAATTTTTCAATAAATTATGAGTTTTCTGCATTATTTTACTATAAAGTCGAGATCCGACTTTTATTCGCCATAAACCAGTCATAAAATGGAATCTTCAAGACCACTTTAAAATGCTTTAGTGTCCGTTTTTCACAAAGAATAGTAATTAAGTTTTTGATATGACCTACCTCAGCAATTTAGAGACAAAATGGGCATTTCGAATTTGTAAAAAATGACTGAATTGTGGCTTTATGGTCTAAGATCATGAGTCCTATACTTTTCCACTGGACTCACTTTTGCTCCTCTGTTAATGCACTTATCAAGCACATTACCGGCCGGGGGTCCCGGACTAGCGGGGTATATGCCGGGATATAGCCGGGCATGTACAAAAAGTATTGCCCGCCAGCCGGATGTTAGCCGTGACTTGGCTGGGAAGGTACGTCCATCAGCAGTTTACAGTCCACGGCAAAAACCTCGCGACCTTTCTGTGACAACTCGGGTACAGCCATTATATCCGTTTAGAGTAAAATTAAGCCAAAGTTTGGCAATTAATACCGCTTCAGTACCAGAGACATGACTGAGCCCAACTAATCACATGAAATTACCCCAAGTCACTCTATTCCCCATGCATTTACAGCAGCTTGGCCAATCCCCTCTACTTGCTGTAAACTTGGTTAATTTCTGTTCAAGACATGTTTCTCAATTGAGTGGACGACAACTTCCCCCGGTCTCTGCCTAATGATCTTTAGCCTCTCAATGAAGAGAATTTAATCAATCTTTGGATTGCATGTGAGTACAAAAAATAACCGGTCCACAAACCTGGGCGTGGCGATGAATCAATACGGCAAGGTACGGAGTGATATTTATGGTGAATCTATCATTG
>JAMKCH010037612.1:0-14466 GCA_023653785.1 Ophioderma brevispina | reverse complement strand
TGCGCAAAATGTGGTATTCATTCCAGTAACTGACACCAGTTATCATTTTCAGACCCCCCCCCTTAATTTGGATTTTGGGCGGCACCTTCTCATTTTTTGGACGATTTTGACTAAAATTTGTTGTCCAAATGACTCCAGGGGACCAAGCTGCATCAAATAAGAATTAGGACAAAATGATCTTAAACATCACAATTTTATAGCCCACCCCTATTTGTAATTGTAGTATAGCCAAGCACATTTTTAAAACACTCTTAGCAACTCTTGAACTTCTCATGTTTAGGGTTACAGAAATACACATATGCATGAACATGCCTGCACCATAACAGTGCATATGCAGCATGCATATGTTCACACACACATGTACATGCAACACTTACACACACGCACACACAGGCACACCCCCCCCCCCCACACACACACACATACAGGATATTTAATGATTGTAGGTAGAAGTGAACCTATGCATGTAACACAGAATTATTTTTTTCATCGATTGTGGATAAAAGAATTCCATGTCCATACAGAGATTACCATTTTTGCATACAACTTTCCTGTCAACCCTGGTAGAGACGAGGTGGTACAACGTAAGTCAGTGCTTTTGAGAGGTCTTCCAAAAATTACCTGCATCTAAAAAACCCTGACCTATGACTAGGATATAGAAGGTGTATTTTGATTGGTTACTCAGAGGTTATATTATATCCTGCTATCTCAGGTAATGAGCCAATCAGAGATACTGGTAAGAGTGGTTGACCTCAGGGGGTTAATATTAACTGCATGATGCATTTCAGGCGTTATTTTTGTGATTGAATGAGGAACATAATATGTGCTAAATACATGTCTACAGAATATTTGATCTAAATGAGTGTTTTTGGAAATTAATTGTTTTGCAAAGGGGTTAATCCACTAACCGACAGATTTTGAAGTCCAATATTTTTTCCCAAATTATCATGATATTACATGGATATTAGACTAAGGAACAAAGGTTTTGAAAGTTGATTTTTCAATGTGACTGGGACCGAGCTACCATATAAAAATGCACATAAGAATTCCCTAAATTACCATTTGGAAATCCCAAATGCCCAAATAGAGCAGATTGTGTTCATGCCCCCCCAGGATTAAGATTCATTTTTGGCAGCAATTAGTCTTAGTCAGCTGAGTTTCTCAATTGATAACAAATTGCCTGAAAGTTTTATTATTCTTGTTTAAGAACAAATATTTGTAATATTTTTTTGAGGGATAGAGGGAGAATAAGCTTTAAGGACACTACCAATATACCCTTGATAAAGTTGTTTTTTTTTTAAGGATCACTTTTGACAGACAATGTTATTACATGTACATGGATCAAGCTAAAATGGCAGTCCTTTGTGAGTTATACAGTGAATTTTCACACTCCCATCAAATGACATGAACCCACTAACTTAAGCAAGACCTGGTATAGTCACCATTAAATATTCAAATACCGGTATTAATCCCCCACCATCATGCATGAATCATAACGTGGCCCATTTCCTCTGGCTTGTCGTTTTTTTTCTATAATTCTCTTACTCCACTGGTAATGAAACAAGGCTGGGCGCCTAAGCCGGTATTTTTCACAAACGAGTCAATTATGAATGAACTTGTTAAAGCGATTTCACTTAAAATTAAATGTGATTGACCAGTTTCTATGTACATGTTTAGTGTTGGGAATTGTTGTTGTCGATTTTGTGGATGATTTTCATTGTATATATGCTATGTGATATTTATAGACTGCCCTTAGCATCATTATGAGCTCATCGGTACTATCACCCCACCCCTGCTTGCTTCCGTAAGATGAGTAGCGCAGAATGTTGAGATGCTGTTTTATGGGCCAAAGCACAGTGTAGTTCCCAGGCTACGTCAGAGTGGTTCCCTCTATTCAGGCTAAGAGTTATTGCTTGCTCAGACTGTCATTCCATCATGTCCACTAGTTTCATTTCCTACTGTTCATCTTTGAAATTGAATTAGAGCAGCAATTTGTGTGTAATTCCCTAGCGACTGTTGTATTGCAAATATTAAAAAGCTTGTATTTCGCCATATTAAATGAAAAAACATAGTCAGCTATGGGGTTTTTGGCAAGGGTGATTTAAAAAACAAAAAACAAAAATAATTAAGTTTTGTACTGTATTTATTCCAGACTCGGTCGGGTTTTAACTGGAGGGGAGTAGTCAGGACCTAGGCTGTGATAGGTGGTAGGGTACCACAAATTTGCTTTGGAGTGAAGCTATTTTCAAATTTTGCTCATTTGCTAAAACAAATTATCAGTTCTCTTATAACTGTAAGTCCGATGTGAATTTTTGGGAGATTTATTCAGTTGTACCAATCAATCTTCACATCTCTCATGGGGTGTACACCAGCGTGTCAATCTTCACACATGAGAATTGAAAAGGCTCCAGAATAGTAAATGCGATAGGTTTCCCCCCACAACATGAATAATCATAAAAATTGGCAAACCATGCAAGAGTAGCTGGATAATTATCCGTTTGGATCAGACGATTATTGATTTTTTCCTACCTGAAGCAAGCCCAGTATTATTCCTCTCATTGGCCATATTAAAGATCACACAAGACTCAAAAGAACATCACTAATTCAACCATTACTAGTTTTACAATCCTAAATCTCTGTTGAAAGTTATCACATAAGCAAAACCCGCCAGAACAAAATTGTATTTGACACATTCTTGATATGTGATGGTGTATCTGTGGCACACTGATTCAAGACAGTGTGCAGTATGCGGTAGTGTCAACACCTACTATCTACAATGGGCGGAGAAGAAAATCATATCGGCCATTGACTGGCTTTAAGCTAAGTCTTCATAGGGTGGCACAATCACAGAGGCAGCAGTCACGCATTGAGATGTACCATCTGAGTTGTAGAGCCAGCTCGCTGTTGGTTGATTGGGGTTTAAGAAGTCTATCCACTGGTGGACCAAAGGTAGGGCACTCATTCAGAATGTGTCTGTCAGTCTGTGATGGAGAGTCACATTGGTAGGCTGGAGGTGGTCGCAGCCCCATCGGGTATCATTTAAAAATTGCAAGATCTGTACATACCCTAATTCACCTATTTGTACTTGACGTTTTGTGTGTGGCCTAATTCTACTAGCTGGTTGAAAATTTGGCAATAATGAATTGAGATGAAGTAGCCCGTGAGCTGTCACCCCGTTAACCGTGCATCCCCCCCAGGGATTCCTCCGACTTGACCATGGGTTGTAGTCTATATGGTCTAGTAAACCGGAAAAATGATTACCCTTTTAAAAAAGTTGGGATGCATAGCCCCGATGACTCATTTTGATGCTTCCATCACCATTTGGAAATCTGTAAATTTTTCAATACCTAAATTATTTATTTCTTGGCAATAGTCGGATAGCCCCGATAATATATTATTGTTATTTATCTGCACCTCATGCGCAAATATACTTCGTTTATTTTTATCCATTTTAAAAATATTTTCCCCTTTCTCCACTCACAACTGTTTTCCCAGTCGGCGCCCTTCCGGCTCATCGTACGTACATCTCCGCCCCTCCAACTTTCCAGCGGCCGGGGGCGAGCATCCTCATTCACCACCGAGCTTTGGTCTATCCGTTTGGCTAGAAATTATAAGAATAGTAAACCAAAAACTTTAACGGCGATTTTCTCAATTTCTGAATTTACTTGTTTTTTGGGCATGAAAAAAAGTACTATTTTCTCTGAACAAACATCCTATGCAACCATTTACAACCCATCTTGTTAACTTATTTTATATGCTTTAGGAGGTCCTAGCAAGATATAATGTTTTTATTCCAAACTAATTTTTAGTAAGTAATCATATGACGAAAAAAGATGACGTCATCAAGATTGACCTATGGGGCAGGGTCCCCCCCTTCGCCATCTTTTTTTTTTTCCCGTTCATCTGTTCGCTGCCATTCGCCCCTCTTTCCTTTCACCGCCCTTTTGACCCTTTTCCCCCCTTCCTCGCCGTCTCGCCCAACCTGCCATCCTGTTTTACATTGACGCCCTCTGGTCCCCTCCCCCCTCCAATGCCATTTCTTAAAATTTGATTTCAATATACTATGAGTTTTATAAAGGCAGGACACAGAGGTGGTTCCCCCTCTAGAATTCGTTATATGCACCCGATGCTTATAATGATTTTTGATACAGGAATAGCTTCCTCTTCTCTTTTTTCTTTTCCATTGAATTACAGTTTATTGAAAACCCAAAATACGTACCAACTACTTTCGCACGCTAACATACCTAGTTTTTGCGGGTCAGCAATATTCCTATCTCTAACATATCCTCTCTTCGAGTATCACGTATGCGTATCCTTTTATCCCTCTTTTCCTTTTTTGTGTCTACCCAACTCCATTTTTTGCGGCCAAAAACATATAAAATGTCCTATTTTCATTCTGTTTTTCTAGCACTAAACCGATGACAATTGAATAGTTCTTACAGAAAACATAGACTTTTAGAGCCATAATTCCTATTTTTTAGAACAAAATGTACCAAAAATATCTTTGGGTGGCACGACCACCATTTTTTAACCTTCGACTTAGAAGGCATACCCTAACGCACAGGAAAACAAAAACAAGTAGAAGCGAAAAGGCCTAACAGGGGCTGGACCGACACGAGCACACGACCGGAAATGCATATGGTGGGGAGAACGCCAGCAGATCATTTGTACTGTATCGCCTTTGAGTTGGTACGTGAAGACCACGGTCGTACTGCCTTCACTGGCTTGAGGTGGTATTTTATTCGGCTCATAGCTCTGCCCCATCCTGCGTGTCCTGTCTTTTACTGTTCATTACTCCCGTTATGCTCCTGCTTTTTCCCCTACCTGTACCTTAGACCCTGGTTTCCTATTTATTGCATTCGCAGCACATGTTGACTTCATCCAGGGATTCATCTAATATAGGTGTACCGGCTCTCTGGGGGTTTTTACTCACTTTTGTCGGGTTGGTTTTGGGGTAATCCCCAGAAAATTCCAATTTTGCGCTATAAGTTAGGGATACGGAATTGCATGCGGTTTTCAGTTTCTAATTGATGGCAATTGATCAATTTTACATAACCATAGAGTTTTAGAGCCATACTGTGAAGAATGTTTCAAAAATGGTAGCATAAATTTCATCTTGGGTAGCAACCACCACCCCTCCCCCCTTCGACATTGGCGGCATCCTTAACCCCTCGTGCACGTGGCTACTTTCCAATTTTTTCGATAAAATGGACCAGAAGGAGAGAAAACAAGCTACCTGGAAGCTTTTATTATGAAACCATTTGGCATTTAGTAAATCGCACCGGAGGAAAGTTTTACATATACTACACTCCTACTGACCTAACTGTGTTAACGCCCCCGAAACCCACCGCCCTTGGTAAGACGAATGTTAATCACCGTCTAAGGTGTATTTTTCTGTATATGTTACCAGCGGAGTAATTAGCCAACAAAATACTACCCAATGGTAGTAAATTTAGTACCAATGTATCGCGATGGATCTCTTCTTTTATTGTTATCAAATACAAATACGATCATATAAACCGGTTGACGGTCCATAGCCCCTCAAGCATCCCCAAATTTTGCCCTTTTTCACTAAATCCTACGTCGAGATTCAATTTTAGCCTAAAAAATATTACAACGCGTTCTTATTTGTTTTTTGCCATTTTTTGCTTTATATGAAAGGAATAGTTTCTAGATCTTACTAATTTTCATGTATACACCTAAAGAATATCCCAATATTTTGCACCAACACCTAGATGCCCACCGACCGAAAACACGGCCATCTCCCTAATTATCAGGAATATTGATGACCTTTCACACTATCTCCATGAAAAGTGGTATGCTCCGGGTTATTTCATTAAACCAAGCGCAAATAAATTGCCATAATTAGGCCAAGCCGTTTGGGCGTTCATTTAATCGTTTCTTGTTGTTTGTTTTTTATGGCATGTTGACACACAGGGTGGATCCCCAACCTTGCATTAGACTTTTCTCTTAAGGTGAAAGCGTGAAATCTTTTGAATTGAGTTTACTCTTGAGAGGGTTTTCCCCCAGCCAAAAGACTTTTGGAGTTTAAATTTCCTCTTTTGGAGTGATCCCTGAATTCAATAAGCAATGTCGCCCGTCTACTCTTTCAGAGAGAATTGTTTTGACAGATCCTTTAATGGCCGTCCAATCATTGGCACCAATATTGTCTGATGCTCTTAAAATAAAGCATCTGAAGTCACATGTTGGAAAGAGTTGAAGTGTTCCAAGATGGTGATCAAATGCTGTGCACATTCATCAGGATTATGAACTTCTAACTTGGAGGGGAAAGACAGAAAAAAACCAAACGCTCAATATTTATTTTTTATTTTTATTACTTTATTGAATCAAATTTTGCATAATGTCGGCGTACTTATTTATACCCACTTTTTTTCAACGCGACATGGAACCCGTAATGTACCCCTAGTTGGCATTGGTTCTCCCTTGTGCCCAATTTTTCAAGGTTTTCTTGAAATTCAGAGCGTCCGATAGTGCAAGACGTCCCAAAGACCACTGTATACAAGATGCACAGGTTATTTCTTCCTTGTTAGCTGTTACCTCCATTTAATCTTTTCCCAATTGTTTTGTTCATACTCATTATACTTCTCGCATAGATCTCACACCACCACTTGTTAGGCAAATAACGCGACATATTTTTAACAAGCATTTTTGTCCAGTAACTCACATCATTGCTTCTTCAACAGGCTGTGTCACGCACCTTATTCGCCCGCCATTTTTTCTCTACTTCTCTCTCATAATAAGTGTTTTTTGAGGTTCCCCCCTTCACATTCATCCTGCCCCCCCGCCCCCCCCCTGCCCTGTCCCCTCTCTCCCCCATCCCCCCCCCCTTCCCCCTCTCCGCCTCGACTATCACCTCAAAAAAATGGAGCTAGCTTCATTTTTTCTGTTGGATCTATTGCCATTTCCACATTTGGGGTTCCGCTACGTTAGGGATAGATCCTATTCATTTTCAAAATGCCGTTTCGGCATGTGATTGGCAGTGACCACTTGTTCTGGCATCTACTTCTCACGAATTCATATCCAATCTCAATGGTCATTTTTTTTGACCGTTTTTTCTTTTTTTGTTTTTGGTTAAAAAAAAAAAATTTTCCACAATATATTCAAGATGAGCCGGGACAACGTCTCCACGGTATCAGAGGTTCACCAATTGACATCAATCAAACATGCACAGTCGTGGATGATAGTAGTTCAGAAGATTAGAGTCGTCAATTCAGTTTTTTCATATTCTTCACTTGATTTTCACTTCTATATTGATACTGGTAAGGACAGCCCTTACAAAGGCCGAGAAATAGGAAAGGCTGGTTGCCATTTTCACCTTACCAATGAATTCCCACCAGAGCACCGCACTGCCCTTCGGGCCTTCTGGGTCATTCACAAAGATTTTGTATAGTGCTTTCAATGGGTTAGTGGCAAAGTAAACCACATGACGCTTCAAAGTACCCATGTTTCACAAGTAGTGGCAAGAATTAGGAGATGCTTATGCCGTGTCTGATTATGTGTTTGATGGAATGGAGGAGTTATTGCGCTATGGCAATTACGGCTTTGGTGTATGAATGACCTCTGCCCTAGTATGAGCTATGGAATGGGAAAGAAATGTTGCATTTGAACTTGACAACTTTGATCCTGTTTTAAACTGGTTGATATGCATAGTGTAACCACGAATTGGCAAGTTGTGGGGGAGTTTGAAAAATGCTTACATTGGTGGCTTGGTGTTGATTGATTGACAATTGAACCTCTGTGGGACCGAGGATGAACTTGCCCCGGCTCAGCTTTTAGATATTCAAAATCCTGATCAACCAATGAGATTGAAACAGAATAGGATGAGAGTCCCGACGAGGCTTGGCAAACTGATTACCATCATGCTCCCATCGCCTGCGGATCCTTTATCCTTTGTCTGTTCTTCGTTTCTGTTTTTTCATCTCCCCGTCCCCTCTCCTCTCCTTATCCTCTCCCTCAGCTTCTGTTCTCGACATTTTGATGCATGCGATGTTTCATTTGATACATTCCATTTTGTTGCCTCAGTACCGAATGAATTGGCCTTTTACGAAGAGTCGGAGACTCATCCCACGGTAAATGTTTATACATCCATTGATTATCTAGTCCTTATCTACGAGGACGCGTTTTATTCCGTGCATTTCTATACTAGGACACTTAAAGGGGACTGCAGGTTCTTTATATCAGTACAAACTCAATACAGGCTTCGGATAGTTTTCAGCATTGGCTTTCTCACCTCCAATAGTGGGACCATACGAGGTATTATCATAATTGACAACCATATGGCATGTTTACATTAGAAGTAAGAATTTTAACATCGTACATCAAAATTTCAAGCAATATGTTGTTTTTAAATATCGTTCCAATGTTTGGAAAAGCCATTTAAACACGAGGCACGGCGGCACATTTCCCTGACAAACGTAAAAGAGGCACTGAGGCATCATCTTTTGGACTTTAAATATTGTTAAAAGAAGGGCTAGTTAGATTGGAAACCCGGACACATATTATTATGACCATAGCTATCTTACCACTAGCCAAGCGAGATGTTGTCGCATTTGCAATTAATACCTTTCTACGGATGAATCGATCCTGTAATATTGTGAGAATCGCACCGCTTGGAGTATGGCTCAAAATCTCATATTTATAAATCAAAATCTAAAACCTGTGAACCAATATCTATCGTATTCTTGAACCTGGTTGATTGTTTTTGTGAAAAAAGGTACCTCTCGTTGTCACCAATAACCCCAAGGTTTTCTTGTAAGAAAACGAATTGGTTGCTGATCCATAATGTCATCGCTGGTTTTCTCCGTGAACTTCAGGTTCCTCTGCTTCTACCGGGGATTCCTAACTCGTCTTCTGTCTTAATCTTCCCTGGTTGTGCTGGACTTACTTGTTGTGTTGAAGCGAGATTCATCTCAGGTTGACACAGTTTTAGCGACGCCCTTAGCACTTCATGGATATGTCGCGGACTAATTATTAGCATTATTCTCTAATGGCTGCTGTTTTTCCAAGTCTCGCCCATAGGAAAATCCACACTGAACAATAATACTGATTGGAGATCTGTGTCTAAGATAGTGGAGATCCTCATCTCGAACCAATGATGCAAGTTATTTTAAGCCAAAGGCTTGTGAACATTCTTACTGTTTATTTAAGTCTTGCTATTTAATTTTCTCGAGAGATCTTTTTGCCCAGATATACAACCGTCGTACCTTTTCTAATTTTCTACATACAGGACTGGTAAACTTTTTTTCTTACAAACAAATCTTAACGATATAAGCATGAACCTTACATGTCTCATCAGAACAGCCATTTCCTTTCATATAAAGCAAACACGTGTCAAAAACCTCTTGTTTGTACATTTTGGCTCAAGTTGAAAACTTGTCATCTTCATGGAATATCGGGGAATTTGTGGTTTCTTGATTGTGATTGTCGTTGTGACGTATATGAATGGTAACCTTTATATTATGAATATAAACCCATATAGCAATGCTTTCAATTTGACCACCATTGTGTACTTGTTAGAATGTTTGCTAGAATTGGAACAACCCCAATGGATATGTTGGTTAGATAAAGTTAACCCTCGTTTCACGGGAAGGGGATTACCACCCCTAGTGAAACCTATGCCGGAAATGGCCAGAAGCTTTCGTTAAAGGCTTCTATTAATCATTTCCTCGTCCTTTCTGGTTCTTATCAGCGAAAACAAATGCAAACTTAGCACCTTCACCGGGGTTGGTATTGCCGTCGAAGGGTAAGAGGGGTGTTGCCACCCAATCTATGTTTTTGTACATTTTTTATAAATATTTTGGCACATATTTTTCTGTAAGAAACTATTCAAATGTCATCATTTAGTGCTGAAACCCGCATGAAATCCGACATTCTAACTCTTTTTAGCGCAAAATGGATTTTCGAAAATTGTCCTGTGGAAAATGCCATTTTTTGCCGGCTCACAGACTTTATGAAACGTCATTGTTAGCTAACTAGGTAAGTTGGTACTCATTTATACTTGTTTGGGTATCAATGGAAAGAAGAGTATCATAGCTATTCATTGGTATCACAAAATCATAAGCAATCGGGTGGTCAATTCTAACGAATTCTCTCTAAGGGGGTAAACCACCCTGTGTCCTGCATTTCTAAAACTCATTCAATTGGAAATCACAATTTTAAGAAAATGGCATTTTATGGGGATTTTACTAGGTCTTCCTCACTAGTACAAATGGATCATGTTTGGCTAATCTTACTCATCTATAAGTGGGTTAAGGTTCAATATGCTTTGAAATTAAAGAGGCAATGTCAGCTAGACATAAATAAGTAAAAAAAAATATTTCGTTTTTTTTACCCCCAAGGTCAATCTTGATGACGTCATCATTTTGCGTTCATATGATCTACTAAAAAATATATTTTGGAAATAAAACATTCATATTCTTGCTCATTACATCCTAATGCCTATAAAATAAGTGTAAAAAGATGGTTAAATTGGTTGCATAGTATGTTGTCAGAGACAATACTACTTTTATTTCATGCCCAAAAAACAGTAACATCCGAATTGAGAACATTGCCGTTAAAGTTTTTTTTGTTTTTACATAATTCAATGGGGAAAATATTTTTAAAACTGATTAAAATAACAACGAGTAATAATTTGCGAATGAGGTGAAAACAAATATATTATCATGGCTATACACGAATATTCAGAAATAACCATATTGACAATTTTACATATTTTCTCTCCAAATTGTGCTGAGTCACAATGACGTCATCGGGGCTATGCACCCAACTTTTTTTAAAAGGTACATCATTTTTCTGTTTACTAGACCATATAGAATACAACCATGGTCAAGTCGGAGGATCCTGGGGGGGAATGCACGGTAACGGGGGACAGCTCACGCGGATCTCATAAAAGATGATGACAGCTAGAGTCAGAGCAATTGCTGCATTGATCATCATGAGCAATACGATAGGAGGTTGCAAAGCCCTAAAAAACGTTTTGTACTAGGAAGACAGAATGAATGATGTGTATGAATGATTAATGGACATCTGAGGATTTTGTTGCAAGGTACAAGACCAATTACAATCATTGATGAGCATATGAAATAGTATCACCAAATTTGATTGATGTTCAAATGTCTCATCCACCCACTCTGGAATCTTAAAGAACATTGCATAGCACACAGGCCACATTAAAGTATAATGCTTTACTCTTGTGGTTTTAAAGGCCACATTTAGATTATTTCCTTAAGTGCTAAATCTAAGGGCAGGAGCGATTCAGACCTAAGAGTATTCTCAACTCAGCTCCTGGTCTAGAAAGAAGAGAGTTGTGTATGTAGTATTTACACAGGGACATAAAGAGGCAAATTCAACCAAGGGGGAGCAAACTTCTGAAAGCATCCGATGAATTGTGTCAACAAATAAAAACGGAATCAAATGCACGCAAAAGCACCAGTGCTAGCGGCGAGGTGCAGGTTGCCACCTCAGAGAGCTGTGACCAGGGAAAAAAGCTTTAAAATCATGCTAAATCAGCCCTTTTTTACCTGCATCCACTCAGGAAATTTTCACCTCCAACCAGGAAAAATCTGCCTCAAGAACCACTTCTCTACCGGACAAAAATTGCTCAAAAATGGGAAATACTCATCTGGCAAGCGACGCCCTTTTTCGCCAAAGGCTGTGCAAGTGACTAAAATTAGGCCAATTTACATGAATTTTGATATTCGAAGAGAACTTGTGTTCACTTTTATCCTGAATTTTAGCTGGGGGGGGGGGGGGGGGGGGGGGAGCAGAAAGCCTCCTGTCTCCATGGTCAGTACACCATTATTACGTATGCCAGATAGGTTACATTTTTTTCAGAGCTTGTGTGCAAGTCCTCTCCAGGGAAAGATAAAAAACTAATTCTCCTGTTAACACATCATATATGTAGTATTCCAATCCGAGGCTTTGAAGTTAGGGCCCCATTGAAGTAAAATTTGGGGCTTTTCTTTGACCGATTCTTACATAAAAGGTGGTGTCTCTCTAGAAGAAGAAAAGTGTTATCTGCAATGTTCCCCCACCAGGTTAAAAAAATTTCTGTATAAAAAGAGCTAGAAGTCGGTGGAAGAGTAGTCTCTCTTGTATACCATGACCGCCATCTATGTTGTCAAATTAGGGCATGGATGGGGATTGGGGTAAGCCTCTCTGTCAGCCCCATTATGAGGAAAAATAACCAAAATGTGGTAACCCCCAAAGAGATGGGACACCAAGTGGTTGTTAAAAGAAACTCAGAAGGCATGAATAGCAACTGTTTATTTATAACAGAGGGCGGACTGTGCTGGTGTTGAGCTCAGGGTTTGTGGGCCAGTTTGTTTAGGCTGTGATTATTACTTCCATTACTCTTACCTAAGGATGGGACATTTAGCACATTTAGACCTGGAATGGTTGAATCTTAGTAGGAAACCTGGACAGCAGGATCACTCTTTGAATAATGCTGCAGGACTATTGTCCTTAGTTACCTGATCTGGCTTATTTGGTTCTGGGCTGGGTGATCATATCGCCTGCCTTTTTGGGTAATGCTTGTCTTTCAAAGTGATTCCAGTGATGTAATATTTATTAGGCTAGATCATGCTGGGTAGAATATTTGAATTGGATTGGGACTAGTCAAAATAGTGATAAACATAAGGCTATATTTATTGCCCATATTGGTAAACCACTTTGAATAAACCAAAAAATCGTGTTTCCTGACAAAATTACAACATTTTGATTTTATGAAACTCAAAAAGTTCAGAAAGTTGCATTGCTTTACATTCATGGGATATCCTGTAAGACCTATGATCATCAAAAAATGCAGACTTTGTACAAGGGAAACAGTTAATTCTTGATTTAGGGTTGTGCAGAAGTGCATTTATGAATTATAAATATTTAATGCCTAGGCCCCTAATTAAACAACAAATGCTTATCTTGCAACTTTTCTTTTTTTTCGAAACCAATTTCTATTCTAAGGGAAACCAGGCGTTACATGAATGCATCCAACTTCCACCTTAATTGGGCCTAAGATACGGCTCTGCTTATTGGCTTTTACTATAAAGTTGTGTTTTCTAAAAACATTCATTGGTGTCTCGAGTTGGCGGGGTTTGGAATTCTAGGAATAGAGCATTGGTAGCTGACACTAGGTTACAGTATCCTACTTCGGAAGCCACCATTCAACAAAATTGAGATAATACTGCTGTGGTACTACTGCTAAGGGTCCGCCTCATTAATTTTACTTACTATATAAAAAGCACACACACAGAACATATTTACAAAAATATACTTGCCTAAAGTAATAATAATTTAAGAAAAAAAGTAAATAAAAATGTGAGATTGGTTCCCCCTGAATTGTTGTTGGCACTTGACTCTATTTAACTTCGTACAATTGGTTCTTTTAGCAGCCAATCATACAAACAAAAATACGCCATGACAGAAATGAGTCCAAACCTAACAAAAACACATCCTGACTAACTCTCATCGTAGCGGACCGGCGGTAAAGTACAGTCAACTCTAGACGCAAGGCAGATGAACCCCTGTCTGACCGAACTGAAAATTGGTTTTTGTTTCAGGGCCAGTCGCAGTGGTGGAAGAAAAAACTCAACTGTAATAGACGACCGGCTTCATTGTGTGTAGTGTAATTTTCCAATTTTCCTTTTTTTCTTTTTTCCGTTTACGGATAATTTGTTTGCCAGAAATATTGTTATGTATCATCTGTTGCTTTCAAGGTTGATTTGAATTTTCAAATCTAAATAAATGGGATTGTTTTCCCCACTGGGTCTGTTTATTTAATGCTCGCTGTCATAATATGAATCACAAAGTACTACAATAAAGTATTGCTGTGTATGGACTGTTTTTCGTGTGTACAATTGGTATGCTTGATAGCTATACGTCCATTAGATTGCTCAGCCAGAGATGAGATCGGAGGGTTTATTAGCATAAGTGGTTTTAAAAAATTTATACAAGAGTATCCATTTATAGTGTTTTAAATTGCCTATTAAAGTTATAACTCTCAATTCTGTGCCATGCTAATATTGTAAAGTCCCCCAATTGATTCTAATATAGCGCCGGTTATTAAATGGTCATTGAATTAGGCAGCAGCCACAGGCACACAAACAAAGTTGAACCCTGGTCGAGATCACGGTTTGTTTATTTATGGAAAAACCATGCATTTTCATTGCAATATGGCCAGTGACCGTGTCCCCTCCCATGTTTCAAGAGTTTGTTTAGCCTCTTATTAGAAGACAGGAATTTCAACTATAACCTCCTGTTGATTTGCGCAAAGGTTTAAAGGATGTATTTTACCACAGCAGAGATATTAGAAAAGCTTTAAACGGTACATGTATGTGAGGTGGTCTACTTTGATTGCTAAGAGGTAATATTGTCCTACAGGTCCTAAGATCAAGTTGGGTCCACATTTTTTCAACTTATTTAAAAATTAACGGCAAGCAGTCCAGCCGCAGC
>JAMKCH010037611.1:0-24040 GCA_023653785.1 Ophioderma brevispina | reverse complement strand
TTTTGACACTGTACAGGATTAAACTTAAGAAGCGATTAATCTGGGATTTTAAACCCAGCACCCTCCTCAATTTCACCTTCTAGCTCTCTAAAAGGGAACTTCTCGCGGTCGCTTGAATTTACTATAATAGTACCAAACCTCTATCCGCTCATTTTCAAAAATGATATCAATAGATTTGGATGTTTAAATTGACCCATTTTTTTAGTATTTTATAATTAATAAAAACCAGACAAAATAAAAAGTTAATTGGACAGACAGTATTACGAACTTATTAAATGCATTACCATTTGACCTGCTTGGAGATTACGTAGGTATGGTGTAACTATAGGAATTTGTTTCAAATGGTAGGGGTCTTTTTGTTGCCATAATAAATCCCATTCAGAATATGACGTGCTTTTGGTATATCCCAAACGCTGAAACACCTTTTTCACGGTAGTATTGGTTACAATGCTATATTCCTGAAAGAAATCAAATCGTTATACTAAATAAAATAAGAGTTTATCCTTTATTTACGCATACAATTGGATGTGTACTAACTGTCCTTCAACAAATTGGTTATCTGTCGTTCCTGTGTGATTTGCAACTGCTTCAATTGAATTTGGTTTTCGCGTGCGTATGTACCCTAAAACACTTGGAAACGTGCTTCCTTACTTTTAAACACTTGCAGACGCGAGTGTGTACTCTAAAACACTTGCAAACGCGCGTACGCACCTTAAACACTTGCAAACGCGCGTGCGTACCCTAAACACTTTCGAATATGCGTGCGTACCATAGAACACTTGCAAAAAAGCTAACGTACCTTTAAACACTTTCGCCTATGAATGCGTACACCATCACACTTATTAACAAGCGTGAGTACCCTAAGTCCTAAATAAATGTTTTGATTGGCGTAACATAGAAAAAAAATAGGGGTAGGTAGGTCGGATTTTTTTTTTTTTTTATGTTTTTCATACCAGAAAAATATAATGACACACATCAAAAACAATGGGCATCATCTGTCATTTTTCTGTACACATCTTTTATTTGGCCATTTTGGAGGCATCATATCGCGATGGAGGCATCATATCGCGATACTAATGAAAAATATTTGTGTTACGTGTTTTTAAACTTTTTTTTTTGCACAAAAAAAATACAAATATTTAGGGTCGCAGTAAAAATAGGGTCGGTCTGGTTCTCCAATCAAACAATTTTTTTAGGCCTAAACACTTGCCATGTGCGTCTCATAGAACACTTGCGAACGGCACTCACTTTCGAACTGCGCTAACTTAACCCAACACCATGACTGCTTATTATGGCTCGGCCTCGACTGACATTATAAAGGCATTGGCCCTTTTTATATAGGGCCTATACTTAGCCAGATTCCGTATTCCGTCCGCAACTTTGTAGTCAGGTGGAAGTTGAGGCACACAGCCTTAAGGATGGAATGGATACAGACTTTTCTATTGATAGATTTTTTCATTAGGACCTAAGGCCAATACTTTTTGGAGGGGTGTGCAAAATTTGTTACAGTCATTTTTTAAACAATCCATAGGGCTGCTACCATGTCAAATCACTAAAAAACCCAGTATTTCTGATAGAGACAATTTTCTCGGACTCTGGGGTTTTAAAAGCACGAGACAGTGTTTGGTAAATGTAATTTTCAATCATTACATTGCACAGAAATCCATTATGGCTGCTCAAAGTCAAATATGCTCTCGAAATCATTAAAATGCTCTTAACACCTCATTATACCTTTTACGCTACTTGAATACATACTAACACCTAAAATATGTTCTGCAGTGTTCAAAATCTGTACAATTGATCCACCCTCTACAAGTGTTTTACTTTAAAACACCTCTATGCATTTCAACGCATCCGGATACGTTCAAGTGTTCTGCACATTTTGCAATTTAGAGCTTGATCCAGTGTCTAGATGCATGCTTATACTTAACACTTTATGAGATACATGTGTTTTATCACTATAAACTCCTTATTTGGGCATTTTTCTGTAGTGGACATTTTCAAAATTCAAGATGGCAGGCAAACAAGCCGCCTTAAAATAGTAAACCTATCTGCAATTATGTGTATTTATGTAGTTACATCAATAATTTTTATTGGGCTAAAGGTGTACCTTAAGGTATGGGATAAAGATTTGACCATTTCATTCTTATCTGGACTTTCTGTTTCAGTTGACACCAAACATTTTAAGATGGGGGTCCATGTGGCTGTCCGTTTTATCTTCTTTAAACCCCTAAATTACGATACATCTGTAATTATATTAAGTTTATAACACCCAAATGATTATTAAAGTTTATATCAAATTGATGAGAATGCATGTATTTGGGCATTAATAACTCGTATCTGGTATATTGTTTTGACAACATTCTTAGAAATTCAAAATGACGGACCAATATATTATGTATCTGACAATTTGTACGTTTTAAAGATTTTAAAAGTCAGCCACAACATTAGAGCTTCCATCTTGATTGGTAAGCTTGTTAACACCCTTGAACAATTCAGTCAAATATCTGATAGTTATGGTCACTTTAAGGATTCAGGGCATATTCTGTTTTAGGGTGATCGGGTGACGCATAATTGGGATTGGGGTAATGTTTGATGAAATAACCTCCATAACCGATCCACAAGATTCTTCGTGCTTAAACCCTGTATTTAGATTGCTAAAATATGGCCATTTGAATGAATTTGAGAGTGAATGGCGGCCATTGATTTCTAGAAATGCACTCTGTCAGAAATTTTTGCACTACCCTCCAGAATTACATAGGCTTAGGTCATCATTGACAAAAAATCGATCAATAAAAAATTTCTGTACTCCATTTCCACCCCGTAGTACCCACAATTCCTCCTGACTATTGTGGTCCTACATCTTTCGACTCGTCTCATAGCGGCACATTCATTATGATGTGTAACGCTTTATTCCGTTAATGTATTTATTAAATATTTACGAAAGAACGACCGTCTGTCTTCTGCCGCATGCCGGTGTGAATAATCATAGTCCGGCAGATATGCAATAGTCCGGACTCCATAGACGACAAACGGAATAAAGCGTAAACCTATGCGCGTGAAGAGTCAACTGAATCGATTGCCCTATTGTTCACCATTGTTCCCGGACTGTGAGACCGGCGGACCATATCTCCTGCCACACCTGTGTAAAGAAACTTAGGTCCGTATGCACAAAGAGTTAGACCAGGTCTAACTTTAGACCCGGTGTGAAAGCAGATATAGTCCGGCGGGAGCCACAGTCCGGGGCTCCATAGACGATAACGGAATAAAGCGTGAAACTAATGTTACGTGAAGAGTCAACTTAATCGATTGCCCTATTGTTCACCATTGTTCCCAGACTATAAAAGAAGGGTTTTTAGGGTGAGAGACAGCCAAATTGCCCCAAAATAGGGGCTTTCAGAGTGACAAATTGGCAAAATATTTGAAAAAATGGGTTCTTTTTTGCGAAATTTTCAAAAAAATTAAGGTTTTCGGGTGAAATTTTTCTCCCTAAATAGGGGTCTTTGGGTGACAGTGGTAAATTTTTCACCAAATATGGGGTCTTTGGGTGACAACAATGCTGAAAAGGGAGGGTCTTAACAGCCTTACATATGCGTGGCTTCCAAGATGGGAGTGCCCCCCCCCCCTTGGTCTAGAACGCTCTGGAAATGTCCTCAAAGGTCTAAAATACCTGAATTCATTTAAAATTGTGTATTACTGTCGTGGAATGTCAAATAAGTTGGTCTAATATGATGTGAAAGGGTAGAGTACATCCCCTTCAAGTCAACATTTGCTGAAACCCATTATTGAAGAACCCTATTACATGACATGAACTTACCTCATAGCGGCCCATTGGAAACACAAAACATGGACGACGAAATATCGTTGAGTTCATCGAAGGATTCCGCAATGAATGGTCTTGAGACTTAAGGTTGAGAACAAGTAGTTGTCCCAACAAATATATGTTGAAAAAGGCCAAAACAAACACAATGATTTGCTCTACAAATTTGAAATTACACTTCCTGTAAGACATTTTCGCTATCGCTCTATTTCCCTGATTAACATTTGCTAATGCATGGCCATGATTATTTTGCACAGGTTAATCAGGTAAACTAGCTACATTCACAACACCGCTGCTTAGTCGTGTGAAACCACGAAATGTTTCTGTACAGTTGCGTGAAACGGTCAAGCCCGGTGCGAAATTATTCAGTTCTTTACAGATGAGTGAATATCCTCATTCCCAGACAGTGAGGTCCGGAGGAAAACAACAATAGAAAGTGCCACGAATTGTGTACATGTGTTGTGCCGAATCTTTCAAGGGTGGATAATAGTTTGGCGAGGTCTCTCCCTCTCTGTAATATTGAAATTTGTTGCTTTCATGCTGCTTAATAACAAGGTAAATAAATGTGTACTGAACAAAAATATTCGGAGTATAGTCAAAAGGCCAGCAAAAGCAAATGACATTTGGTATAATTTTAAGCTATTTTACTCCCGGGGTAACGGAGAATCAGCAACACATGTTCGAAATAATGTTCGAAATATTTTGGCTACCCAATCAGAGCATTTTAAAATGTGAATTTACACAAATATATTGATCGTATGTGAATTTCTCAAACAAACAATGTCTTTGGTATTACTAAGTATCTTTTCGTTGCAGAAATTAATCTCAATTCAAAATACATGAATATCATGACACACAGCGATTTTCTTGATGATACCTCAATATAATCTAGTATGTTGTTATAATATCCTCATTTTGTCATGAAAAATAGTATTTCCGTATGTAATAACACAAAAGATTCCTGGCAGGGAAAGCACCTTTATGCAAGAGAAAATGAAATTCCTCTACAATCGGTCTCAGAATTTCTCAGGCAAAATTGGGGTACGTGCAGCGTGATCTACGCCAACCCGGGATCTACGGTGGTCCGGAATTGTGTAGTCTGTGTCACAGACTTCGAAAGATATTATCTAAATTAATACTGCGCGAGAGATTAACGTTATCAGTCCGTCATAGCGAATGCATGCAAATGAAACTAAATCTCAAATATCTCCGGAAAACGAAGGGATTCTATGGAGATTTTTGCATCAGAGGGTCCGTTACTATGTTTTGTTTTGGATATGTATCGTAATTGGGTCTGAACCTATAGAACCTAGCTCGAAAATTGAACGTTTTTGTCGGGTACTTCGGTGCTCGCAAACACTGAAAAAATAACACGCAATCGCTACTTGGCCATGGGATCAACAGGAAAATGTTCATTTTGTACATACTTCGCAGAAGTAAACTATTTTCCGCTATAAATAATAAAGTTATACTTACCATTATGGTATGGACAAGTGCAACGGTTGCACATGTTCATGAAAAGGAATAAATACCATCCTCAATTTCTTTTCTGAATCTCAGGGATCAAGGGACATTTCCACTACGATACATTGACTCAAGCAAATAAGGATTGACAATTCTTAAAATCTGTGAAAAATGTAAGCAATTCCATGGTTGATGCCCGGGTTAATTCGTTATTGAACCCAGGTAGTAAGCGTTGCGTATTGACGTTATTTGTAGGGTTGAAGCGCTCGCGTCACAAAGCGTTCTGCTACTTTCGCGCGTGCATGCCAAGTTGCGTCTCATTGCGCGATGAAGTTACGTTCAACGAATTGTTCGATTGTTGTCATGGGTGGTGACAGTCCTTTCTTGTAAAGCATCGCGAAATTAGGTAAAGATGACCTAAATGATTAAGATGTTTAAGAATGAGGAATTAAAGGTAATGATTTTGGGAACGGTATAACTCTCTTTACAACGAATTGAAACCTGCGACAACATTATTTTGCGTGGAAGAACTCGGCCTATGGCTTCGTTCTTCCACTTAAAATAAGGTATCACCTGGGTCAATTCGTCGTATGAGAGTACCAGTCCCAATATCATACCTTTATTCTCTAAGTAAATCCACCTGGTACTCAACGGACAAAGCTCTTCAGATTCCCTGATGTTGGAACGCAGGAGCCTTTTTACTGTCCATGCCGTTGAATAGATGTCAGGCGTAGATAGACTATTATCCACGCCCAGTTTAGGGTATACGTTTCACATGGAAGTCGTCAAGTAGCAATGAGGATGCGCTGTGTATGATTCCGTCAGGCACTGTATGAACGGTGTGCAGGCGCAGGACGGACTCAATGGCAATGCTTGTGTATACTTGGGATTCTATATGAAACGTCTACCCAGTTTGGATTGAGCGGGCCTCGTTCGCGATAAAAAGAAACTTTGAGGTCTACGTGAGTTCAATGAATTTGGACTGTATATTATCATTATGAAAAAAATAACTAATGTGAACAAAACTCGCGGTGAATATGTTGCTTGGCAAGCGGCTTGGTGACAACATTTTTGTGCAGAACCTCCCAAGATCCATAACTTAGTGCGGGACCTCATTTACTATGTCAATTTCCACCAGCATATTAAGAAAACTACAAAAAAGGGGCCGTCATAGCGACCTATTGATAAACAAACGAGTAAAATTGAAAGAAAGGGGGTTACGCGGCAAGTTATTGTAAGTTAAGTTTGTTTCTGCACAAAGATGTTAGGTTCACAGTCCTACAAACAGTTTTTCATGTTTTTGTCATCTTTTTCCTTCGGAAAAAATAATGCAATTATGGGCAAAGTTATTGAACGCACAGTAGAAGCCAGATGTATTATTCGGAAAGAGACGATATCTGTGGGCTTTGGCGTCATGAAACAAAATGAGCTCAATCTTGTAATCTGGTCATGAAAACATGAAATCCTTTGTTATTGGAAAAGGTACAGAGCCAGTTCATTACCCATACAGTGGAAAAGTGCTTGATCCTCTGCATACCGAGGCGGATTTACTGGATATCAACAGTGGTCTATTATTTGCTCGAGTCAATGCTGCATGATGTATATCTACTAGCTTCTACTTGATGGATGGGAATTTTTTATTTAAAACATTTTTATTCATTTTCAATCAAATGTGCAACTTTGCATTTGACATCCCCCAGAATAGTAAAATGTATAATACACAATAATAACTGCCGCAAAAATCAGGTACTTCCCAGATATGCGTAACAATGTCCTTATTCAAGATCGTTATCTCTTGATCCATGGAGTATAGGTGCCGCAATCCCGTTTCCCCAATGCCTTTCGGTATATTCCAGTCTGAGAATTTTCAAACGTGCGCCATTTTTTTTTTTTTTTCAATTTTCGAAACAGGAATACGTATTACCGGACCGCCGTACAGCGGATCGAAGCACAAATCACGTCACGTGATATTTAATGGTCGAGAGCACTGATGTGTGGTAGAGCTAGTGGTCAGGAGGCGTGCGCCGATACCGCGATTTAATTACATAAGACATTGCGTGCGTTCGTGCCTGCGTAATTCATGACCGCGAATATACTATCAATTAGGTGGCATATTAAAAACGGATATCGTTTTTTCACGTGCGGTATATAAAGTTGGAGTGGATAAAAGGCACACAGCATCTGCAAGTACCCTAGCAGTGTGCAGCAAGCACAATGATTGGCAGAATATCACCAGTTCATGCACAGGTTGGGTGGTTGTTCATGTAGCATTACAAAGTCCACTGGTTCCAATTATTTAAAGAATTAGGACCATGGTAATGCCATACTAGGAAATTAATTCATTTACCTTTCCTAAGCAGCTAGAAAACAAAACTTTTGATTTGGATGACGGTCCACCCTCAAGGGATAACTTCTCAGTTCATTGACAGTAGGATTGATTTTCTGAACCATGTGTTGGAGAGACCATATGTGTGGAAGCCAGATAAACACACACTATGAGTTACCATATGCTCATTCACCAAGGACAAGTTCAGTTGTTTTCAGGGTTTGTTTTGTTACTTGTACATGCATTGGACATGTAACTGATCTGGTATTCTAGGTATCTTATCATACACGAAACTCGGGGGTCGTGTTTTCTAACATATACTTATTGTAAATGAAAAGGCTATTTAACTTGTGCCATAGGAGTTGATACTTAATTGCCTTAGAGTAAAAAGTATGTTAAACCTGTTTCCTGTAAGTCTGGATTTTGTTTTTTACATCTGGTGCAACGGGCTGTGGTTTAACGTATTTAGGATCTATTTGATTTGAAAATACTACCCACAAGTTTCAATTTAGGACTGAAAAGTCATCATAAACATGGGGGTGGCACTCACTAATGAACCTTGTATGGGTGTAAGGCTGTCGTTTCCAAACCATAGGTATTCAAAATTAAAGTGCACGCAGAGTTATGGCTGATGGCTGAAAATAATAATGTGTTTATATATCTTCGAGAGAGGGTTTCAATGATCTCATAGTATTTACACTACATGTAAAATTACTAACATCCCCGTAGCGTGGGGTGTATTTGTCAAAAAGACTATTTGATTATAATTTTTTAAAACGAGTGGTAGTCGTAGACCATTTTGTGGAGACTGAGGTCCATGTTTCAAAAAAGGCTTCCTTCAACATGACGAGGTATTTTTTTGAGTAAAAGCAATGGGGTTAGTGTTTTTGATAAACTCCTTTATGTCATTCCAAATGTTCTGGTACCCCAAGTGATTTGAGAGGGAAATGTGACTTAATGAGAATAAAATTCAAAATGGCCGCCATTTTAACGTTTGTTAGGTTGCCACAAAACCAGAATTTAAGATGTATGACTTCATTCTTGTGTTCTATTACAAGTGTTCAGGGTTTAAGAATTACATTAGTCACTTGTTAAGCATTATTGGCCAACTGACAGTAATTTGCCATAAAAATCAAAATGGGCTGCCATTTTGACATAAACTCAAGATTTAAGGCTTGTACTCTTCTTGTGTCTATACATATGTTGCCAGGGTCAAGGAATAGATCATTAGTTATGGCATGCGCCAGAGCCTGGGGATATTACAAAACGAGGGTGGCGTTACCTTTTTACAAATATTTTTAAAATTTTAACTAATTTTCCATTCATGCCAAAAATAGTGTTATCAGCTGATTATATTCACTGTTAAAGGGAAAAATATCTAGCTTTGATATGGTAGCAATTCATGTGTCTATTTTACTTTTGAGTGTCGAATTTAAGTTAGTCGGGGTCAGGAGACGGGGTGTGCCTATGGATGATGCAGGTGCTACGGTGAGGCCTGTGTTAAAGTCTGGGTTTTTTTGATATTCGGGGCTTTGACTTTGTTTGGTTTATATCTTTGTAACCCGCCATGTATTAAGATAAAAACATCGCAGTTTGTGGTTTATTGATGTGGATTCATTTTGACTAATACAACAGTTTAAGCTATGATGTTAATTGAAGGTAACAATTAGACTGCACAAAATTTGTAAGTTTTACATCAAAAATTTACTTTTCCACTTATATGACCTTTGGACACCCTGTATATGCCTCAAAAGTTGCTAGTTGTCTCCTTACTTTTCGCTTACAAAAGATATAGGTTTATAGCATCTCAAAAAAATGATGAATACTCTATTAAGTGTGGAAAGTGTAAGATTTTGGTAGTTTCAAGCATGTTCGAAACCCACCTTTGCTCCCAACTCAGGTTGGCATGAACTTTATAGCATTAGGTCTCATGTTGCAGTAATTGCAATAAATTCAAAATGGCCGCCCGTCTTAAATTTATGCAAATTAAGGTCAATGTATGGATACATCCCTTAAACTGGAGTTAGTTTGTTTCAGACCCTGAAAACATATGTATAGACCACAAGACATGAAGTCTTTACAGCCTGAACTCTTGAGTTATGTGTTGTTTTGTACACAAAAATGTTTAAAAATTGCCTCGCCAGATGATGTTAAAAATGGCGGCCCTTTTAAATTCTGCAAATTAGCTTGGGGGGACCGGAAGGATTTTGGAATCAGCATTCAAAATGTCCCTATAGGAACACTGTTCAATTGCTTTTATCTCAAAAATGACCTTCGAATAGTGTTTTAAATTAAATGGAACCAGTCATTGCAAAAACAAATCCGGAGAGCTTTTGGCCTAGCTGAATTTTGAGAGTGTTTAAAATGACTTTTAAGTTTGTACATGAAGTCAATGGGATTGGTGGTTAAATAATTCACTTGCCAAAATCTGCACAAACCATTGACATGTATATTACTAGCACATAAGAATAGCCTGCAGAGGTAATATTGTTCCCTTTCTAAAAAACTACGTTTCCAAATTAATCAAAGTCATTGATTGCCTTAGGAACCCGGTATAATAGCATTAGCCGAGCGATAGGGCGGCCAACCGCATTTCTATGTAATTGGTTTGATACATTAACCCAACCGTTGATAGTCAAGCGCGCACTCTCAGGATCCCAGCGGAAAAATCAAGGCTTAAAAAATGCGCCTGTCACAAGAGCGAGTGTCCACAGAGTAAATATGTAGTAGGTCGTAAAAGCTGTGAATCAACACTAATCTTTGTTAACTCAAAAAACGCTTACTAAGTAATCCGGTCTGGTCAGAGGAGATGGAGAACTGATTGGATGGTAGCGTAATCGTTCAGTCTTTGTAGGTTATGAGTGAATGGCTGGGTGCATGACATATAAATGTTGTAGTCCTATAAGGGATATTCTGACAGGGCACACACACACAACCCACAACACTATAAGATGAAAAGAAAACAGATGATTTTGAAAAAAAAACAACAAAAGAAAGGCGGATGCTCACTCATTTAACCATATGTAACAATGCTCATGATCATGATAACGGGATCATCTATGTATACTAAGTGCGCCTATTCTATCACTGCTGTTCTAATTTACCGTGATTGCCATTGAAACATTTAAAACGACATGTATGTATTTTAATTAATAAATCTGTGTTTAGAAAAAAGTTAACAAGTTGTGTAAACTTATGAGGTGTTTAGACATGTGAACGTAGCGTAAGCAAACTATTTGTGTACGAAAAACAACAAGAAGTTGTGTTAAACTTGTATTCCAAGGAGAGTATTATTTTTTTTAAAAAAAATACGAATTACCACACAACTGTTTAATTTTCTGACGCAACTTTATGTTAAAAAGGGGCATTTCGGTTCCCAGCCTCGATCCCAAGGCACGGACTTTCATTAAAAGTTGGGATTTTTATATCATCTGACAGTGACAGTCTGAGTGTGCAGTAATAATCCGTGTAAATCGAAATGCGTATAGACGATAATTTCGTAATGTTGTATTTTTTCCGTAAAGGAGCAGAAAATTAAAACACGGTGCTCTACGGGACAGCTTGATACAAAACGTGGCGCAAACATCAAATTGCACCGTCAGAATCAACTGAAATGTGAAATAAACCATTGATAACTTTTTCTCGGGGATATCTAGCCTCTTTTAGTGAACCATAAACCAAAAATGTGCTAGGATCAAAAATGGGCCTTTACAACCCATATGTCCATCCTCCCAAACTGCGTGTTTAGAAAGGGAGTAGCTCAGTAGCAAATGTTCAAACATCATGGATTAAAACTGGCATTATTAGGATTTCTCGGTTTGAATTCTTTTTTTCGGTGTTCGCAGTATTTGCGGGATTATTAAGCTTAGCCTATAAATTAAATTTTGAACGTTCAATTGTTGCGAAAATAACTAACTTTTAAAAAATTTGGATTCTCGAATTATGTCCGGTGTTGTTTTTGTAGAAGTAACATTGTCCGGAGTACTCATAGTCCGGGAAACATGGTGAACCAATTAGGGCAATCGGTCAGTTGCCTTACGCAACATAGTTTCACGTTTATTGTTTATGTCTATGGAGCCCGATTGGCTCCTACGGACCTATATCTGCTTTCACACGGGATACTCAAACTTGATTTTGTACTGGGGTTTTTGTGGGTGGTAACGCAAAGCCGCGAATAGTGGCTAAAAACTGCTTTTTGGCGGAAATAATTAGTGTGTTCGAATCGACTTTTTTCTTTAATAAAAGCATATTTATGGACTTTGTTACATTTTTAAAGCAATAAACTGCATACAAACACATATTTTAAATTAAATTACATATTAAAAGTGGGTTGACCGATCGTAAGTCCAAATTTTCATATGTTTTATCAGTCACATGGAAGCATCACCTTCGGCTCGCCGCTGAAAGTATATCCGGGGGGGTGGTCTCAATTTTTTTGGTAGGTATGTGCCTCCCGGTATTTCAAAAATGGAGGCTCGGAGTTGATTTGAGGCCCCAAAAAAATGGGGTCTCCGGCATAGGTTTTTAAAAAAATCAGGAAACTAACTGCGCGTATGGATTTCCCTCATTTCAGCTAATTGTTGAGGTTTTTGAAGAAAACATTTGGTAGAATATGGCTTTGACCATGAAAAGTAGGGGTCTCTGGAATGAAGAATGGTCATAAGAAACGGGGCTTCTGGAACTGAAAAAAAAAAAGAACCTAAAAAATATTGAGGGTCTATAGGCGCACATTAACCATACTTCATTCCCAGTGAGACCCCCCCGGGAGTATAGAATCAACATTATTTAAATGGGCCCATAAACTGGAGGTGTGTGTGGGTGGTGTGATGAGCGTGAGGGGCATGTGTTGTGAGTGTTGTGTGTGCGCAGATGTGTGTTGTGACGGTTGCGGTGTGCGCGCGCGTGTGTGTGATCTGGTGTGTGTGGATATGTGTGTGTGTGTATGTGATTTTGTGTAATAAATGTGGTATACCACCACGTTTATGAGACGTTTTTGTTCATAAAACAGGGACCTTAGAGAAAAATATTTGATTGATATTCCCAAAAATAAGTCATCCAAGCTATAGACCTACATAGGCGCTTAGGCGTATTCATACACCATGTCAGCACACACATTAGTCCAGTTATATTGTCAGTCGTAAACTAATTAATAAATAAATATAGGGAAAATAACATCGTAGTCCTCAGTGGCTGTCCTTATACTCTCCTTCATAAGGCACGCAGCTAGCCTGGCGCTGCAAGCCAGCGGCCCGGGGGCCGGATTATGGTCGGGTTAACCACCCCCGCGTTACAGAAAACCCCAGGCCTGGGCACTGGCAGTCTCGAAGACTTGCAATATGTACAATTCAACCTTGTTCTGTCAGTCTCACATAAGGTATCAATTTACTTTTTAGTTTCAGATAGTGTGTAAAATCAGCAGGAATTTGTTAGACTGTGATTTTGTTGTTGATTTATCATGCTCATAAAACAGAAGAAGCAGTCCATAAATAGCTCAAATGGAGTGTAAAATTCCAGAGTTAAATTCCAATGGTAATGTGGCTGGTACGGGTAAGGATTAGCCTATCTATTTTGAATAGGTCTGGTTCGGAAGGGTATCCATTTGAACAGATATGGTCTCAGATAGGGTACCACCATAAATGTGTTCTGGTCGCACTATGGGTCACCGCATGAACCCTGTCCTCGGGTGGTACCCCGAGCTCGTGTACCTGTTAAGGACCAGTTCCGTAAGTTTACGGCAATTCCTGCAGCGAAATTTCCAGCTTTTGCGGGGGTTTAAAAATTTACAAAATTTTGTTAAAGGAAAACTTTGACACTATGATTTGTGAACAGACATTTTGTCCGCATTTAGGATTGTAAAAAAATGTTACAGTTAAATAACGGAAAACTCTTTTTTCTTAATTACGAAAAATTTCTAAACAGGTATGGTTTCAGGTTTCCCCCGCCACCCCCGGCCAGCGGCCAGGGTTATTTTCCGACTTGTTTAATGTTCCAAAGCAAAATTCCCGCACTTATAAGTATAGGCACTGTACCATTGAAAGAACATGTTCGGCTGGCCCGCGCTATTGGAGCGGTGGTGGATGAACGAAGGTCAAATCGTTTGGCTTTTTGTTTTATATACTATGCATGGAGGCGCTCTTAAATACGCGCTGTGTCTGAGGAAAATTCGGGATTCCATTGAAACAGGTCTCATTTTCTGATGGTGCCAATGTGTATTATAGCAATTAATGTTTGCTCTCTTTTACTCTTTTATCAGAAGAACGTGCCGTTTTATTCCGTGTCACGTTGCTTGTGTTTTAAACAGAATAGTTCTCTTTGTAGATCGCTGGATTTCGCATATTGTATTTCATCACCTCGTTTTTATTCCACAAACGTGCGTAACACTTTCAAAAAGGTTAGTTTAGAATAGATTGTAGATTCCAATATATTTAATAGTATCGCTTATCGTTTCAATTGAGTCAAACTGAACCTCAGAGAATATGATTTATTTTCCGAGATGATAACTTCAAATACTTCGCTCTCAGTACCCTCTCCGAGCCCCTCGAAGCCTGATGCATGGAGGCCAAAAAATACGAACAGATTTTGAAGGAAACTAAAACAATTGTATTGCATTTTTAAACCTTAGCCCATTGCGGATTATACCAACAAGTATATGATTTGCCGGAAAAATATGCTCCTGTTAACATCAGTTAATAAGTCATATAAAATATCCACAGAATTATTTTTTCGAAAGAGTGCCACTAGAATGTTTTGTCGTATATTAAACCCCTAGGTCTATAAAGAACCTCAAATATTCAAATAATATTAGAAGTTCTTGTTGTTATGTGTGACGTATATCTTGAAGAATAAGCAACATATAATGTCGTTGTACCCCTTTGGTCTAAAGTATTTTGCTTGGCTGAAAAAGGAAACTGAAATCTGTTCTACAAGGACCCCCGGAGGGTGCTTTATTAACGTTGATTAAGGTTCTTAAGCTGTAAGGTTCTACAGAGAGTCATTTTTGTGGCAAGACAACTTGTTAGTCCCATAAAGAACATGAAAAGATGTTGTGGTTCTTGGGAAGAACCAAATAGTTCTGTTTCAAGAAAATGTTCTCGTAGAAACCTTATAAAGCTATAAGAATCCAAATCCTCAAAGGTTCTGCAAAAGAAGGAAAGCTTTCAGCTAGTTTTTTCGAACCAAAAAAGGTTAAAACTTGTAGGATACTCCTCTAGTGTCAATAAGACAGTTGCATTCTGAGAATTGGAGTTTGAAAAAAGTGCGCGCACAGTACGTGGTTACGTGTTTAAAATCCAAATGGCCGCCGTTCAACATAGCAACGGTTTTCCGCAGATTTATTTCAAACCATTTTTTACTTTGTGTACAACGTATCAATTTGACCAAACCCCAGTATGGATTCTGAGAGGACACAAATTTAAGAAGTCGCTATCTCTTGCAGTATACCTAGCTGTACATTCGAAAAGAAATGAAAAAAATGTGAAGTTATATAGGTCAAAACATGTCCAATTAATATCACGCGCGCCCACTTGGCTTTCTCTATACAAGAACCCCGACCACGTCCGATCTTCCAAAGAGAGGTGTGATTATGCTCCAGATTGGGAATGACAAAAAGCGGCACTGGCACCATTTTCACAAATATGACATTTCTTCAATGTGCTCTCAAATGATAGTCTCGCCATGGGGAAGAAACAGGAGATATATTTGACACATAAAAATAAAGTACCCCACACAGATAGCGGACATTGACAGGAGGATAATAGACATCAGGTAATTTGTAGGCCAATGAACGTTTTCCATAACTTAAATCAACAAATGTGTATATTACATGAGATTTTTACGTATTTTAATCATTAAATGTAGCATAATGCTCATTTAACGTATTATTTGACGCAATAATCGGTGACCTTCGTGTAGAATTTTATTGTGTTCTGGTAGTTTGACTCGCTGTGATATTCGATGTGCCCCTTAATCTTTTGCACGTATATATAACCATCGAGTTTCTAACCTATCTTCAAAGCGATATGTCGCAGGTACCAGTCTAAGTCCAAACATAGTGGTTCATGGTATACACTAATTACTACAGCAAACAGTGGCCAAACACTTCACGATTAACTGTGTTTACGCCAAATTAATTTCTTGGTGTTCAATATATGCCATAAAAAGTCCTTGAGAAAATACAAACACCATTGAAGTCAGTGATGCCCAAAAAAAGAGTAATAGGAGCTAGGTGTATTTTATAATCGTGATGACCAAAGTCCTGACATGATTTGTTAATGGGGGGGGGGGGGGTTAAAGATGTAACATGAGAGAGTGTACGTAAATCTTACCTGTCATTAGCGACTAAGTATCGTGTTAGTGAGGCCGAGCGTCATTTGGTCATTTACTCAACATATTAAAAACTAAAGACACCACCGGAAAAACACTAGCAGGAAAGGAAATCATCTTATGTGTATTTGTAAGATTATTCAGGTTCTTGCAAAATTGTTACTCGTAGTTTTTACCAATTAAGGGCGACAGCAACGTGACCCCACCAATGCGGTATAAAATTGCGCAATTTTTAAAAAAAAAAAAAAAACACACACACACACTGTAATTACAGCCATTTACAGCAAAATCTGTAAAAATGAAAAGAAATTTAAAGGAGAGTATTTCTTCCCATCTGCGCCTCAAAAATCCGGATGGGGCGGACACTCTAAATATGACGTATCGGTACCGCCTATCCTCCGCCAATATCGAAAGGGCTTAAGTATGGGTAAAAGGGGTGTTCATTTGGCCATTAATACTAAAAAATATCATAGAATAAAATCATAGATAAAAACAACAGCAGTGGTAAAAAGTAAAATCACCTCAAAGTTTTAATTATAGGCATTAGGCTATGTTCTTGATTTTTGAACCAGACCTGCGAAATGGTTTAAAAGGGTGGATTAAACACCGATTTCGAATTTTAAATCTTTCTTCATCCCAATTTTAATATTTCAAATTATTATTTTTTTTTAAATTATCTTTCAATCTTTGGTTTCAGGAGAGTATATGCAAAATATTGATATTTTCGTGGTTCTCAAGTTTGGTTTGGGTAGGGACGGACGGCGCGCGTACTGCCTCCGAGAATCGGGAGAAGTAAGGCCCATATGTGATTTTTGCCGACAAAGGGACCCATAGCTATACCATGCCGAGATTTAACATGGGACAATTGTTGCCCTGTGTTCTCAAATTTGACCTTTTCGCCACTTTGGAAATTTTGGCTTCAAATTGAGGAGGTTGGACTCATTTCAACCTATTGTATAAGATTTGGAAAACGATTTACCCTACCAAACTTGGCATGAAAAAAAGGGTTCATTCACCAAGAAGGACTCAAAGTGAGACCCATTGCGGCGTAAGAAAGAGTTAAACTGTAATGAGAATATGTGATGGTCTATGTAAATATATCTTTGCTCAAGGAAAGCATTCCATTTCTCATACTCTCCATATACTGATAGCACGTCCGTAGGTAGAACCTTACGATTTGTTATTGCCATTAATCTCAAAAATGCTCAAAAGCTATGGACTGGTTGGATCTCAGAGAGACCTTATATACACACAGGGCGGCACACATATTATTTTTGTTAGGCAGCATGGTGGTTCGGAGGTCAGGGAAAAGTCAGCCCGACCAATGTAAAAATCGCCCCGATTGGAGGGGTTTAGCGTCCAAAACGGCTGTTTTGCCTCAAAAGTTTCCCAATTTTGCGGAGGCAATTTTTCTTCCAAGGGGGTTATCTGCATACCCGCATTCCCCCATGATTGACTACGTCACTTAGTGGCCCCACTTTCTCGACCTAGCTACGCAACTGATTGGGGGTCTTTGGGAGTGGGAGTTCTTTGGCTGGCCCATGTTCCTCCGGGCTCATATAGTAAGTGGGGGAAATCTTGATAGCTCCTGATTAACACATTAAGGAAGCTGAGGCATAGTGAAGTGTGATTTGTGACAGCGAAAAAAGCAAATAGGCTCTAAAGGCGATGGCTTGGAGAAAATATTCTTTGTATGTCGCTGAAGTTTTGCATGATGTGAATAGTGATCAACCCCAGTTTAGTGACCGCCTCCACTCAAATTAGCTAGCGGTTCATTCTGCAGTAATGTTAACCTTGCCTTATAGTCATGTTGAGATAAGGGGGCCTTCCCTAAATCTTGGACAGTCTTCATTAACACATGTGAGGCATTTAATATAAAGACAAATGATGGAGAAGGGTTGGAGAACATATTGTAATGTCTCTGAAATATTGCCTTAATGGAAGAGATGATCAACCCGTTTAGTTGACCGCTCCATTCAAATCAGCTAGACGTTGCCGCGCGAAGCGCGGGCAACCGCTAGTATTACATTATGCATGAGGCCGACTAACGCCGCTCTGTGCTCTGAGGAAAATTCGTGGATTCATGAACAGCGTATCATTTTTTTTGAGGGTCAATGTGTAATATCGACAATTAAAGTTTGCCTCTTTTACTCTTTTATCAGAAGAACGTGCCATTTTATTCTAGTGTACGTTTGTGTGTTTAAAACAGAATTAGTTCTCGTGTAGATCGCGGTGGATTTCGCATATTGTATTTCGTACCTCGTTTTATTTCCACAACGTGCGTTAACCCTTCAAAGGTTAGAATAGATTTTAATATGAAGGAAACATTCAATTATTTAAATTAGTATTCGCTATGTTTCATTGATGAAACTTAACCTCAGAGAATATTATTTATTTTCAGAGCAGATTAACATTCAAATACTGCGATCTCAGTACCTCCTCGAGCCACAACTCGAAGGGCGATGCATGAGGCAAAATAAGAACAGATTTGGAAGGAAAACTTAAAACAATTTGTATGCATTTTAAAAATTATGCTCATTTGCGGATTATACCAACAAGATATGATTTGCCGAAAATATGCTATGTTAGCACTCAGTTTAATAATTCATATAAATATCCACAGAATTATTTTTTTCGAAAGAGTGCCCTAGAACTTTTGTCGTATATTAAACACTCCTCGGCGCTATAAAGGACCTCAAAAAAAAAACATGTAAATAGACATTAGAAATGGTTCCTTGTCTGTGTGACGTATAATCTGAAGAGTAAAGCAAAATAAATATGTCGTTTTAACCCCTTTGGTCTAAAGATTTTTTTCTTGGCTGAAAAAGGAAACTGAAATCTTTCTACAAGGGAACAACTGACATGAAGGGTGCTTTATAACGTTGATTAAGGTTCTTAAGTGTAAGGTTCTACGAGAGTTTCAAAAAATTTTTTTTTTTTTTGGCAATGAGAACCACTTGTTAGTCCCATAAAGAACCCTGAAAAGATGTGGTTCTTTGGAGAACCAAATTAGTTCTGTTTCCAAGAAAATGTTTCTTTGTAGACCCTTAAAAAGCTATAAGAATCCTTAAATCCCTCCAAAGGTTCTGCAAAGAAGGAAAGCTTTCAGATAGTTTTTCGAACCAAAAAGGTAAAAAACGTAGGTTACCCTATGTCAATACTAAATTTCATGCATTTCTGATAATTGGAAGTTTGAAAAAAGTGCGCGCAAAGAGTTACGTGTTGTAAGGTGTTAAAATCCAATATTGGCCCGCCGTAAACATAGCAACGGTTTCCGCAGGTTTATTTTCAACCATTGTTTTACCCAAGTATCAATATTGACCAATTATGAATATGATAGGACACAAATTTAAAAGAAGTACGCCTATCGCTTGCATGTATCACCTTAAGTCTGTATACATGAAGAAAGAAAACTGTGAAGTATATAGTCATCACAACATGTCCCATAAATCACTCGCGCCCACTTGTCTTTCTATACCGAACCGACTGAACCACTTCCTCGATCTTCCAATCTGGTAGTGATATGTCATGATTTGGAAGACCCAAGCGGCCCTGGCACATTTCACAAAAATATAAATTTTTTCTTCAATTTGCTCTCAAATGATATTCTAAGGCCATTGAAGAAACAGAGATATATTTTAACAAACATAAAAACATACCCCAAACAGATAGGACATTTACATGAGGATAAAGACATCCAGGTAATTTGTAGCCAACTTGGAATTTTCCATAACTTTACTCAATCACAATGTGTAATTACATAATATTTTGACTCGTACTCACTGATATTAAAACCACAAAGGTTATAGACCTCTCAAAACAGTGTACATAGCGTGGGAAACAAGCTTACGGCGTGCGTGTTCTTGTGTTAAACGCCATTTTCGATGTCTGCTGAATTACGTCGCCGGCGACGTTAAATTAATAAAATCGTTCTGTTTGACCATAAGGAGACTGATTTGGTCTTAATCATGTCGGGTGAGGGCTTTGGTATAATCTTGAGGGCGACTATTTTTCAAATGTGAACCATGTGTCTCTTTAATGATAATGAAACGTGAGTAAAAAGGACCTAGCCAAAATGATTCCATACAGGAGGCCATCACTAGTGCTTGTATTTCCCCGTTTGTGAATGGCGCCAAATAGGAACAAAATCTTCCAATCTTATTGTTAAAGGTTCCTCTAGAGATTTCAATACGATCCCTAACATATGAAATCAGCTTTTCGCACCGGTCCAGCTTTCCAGCAAACATCTCCATCTCAAAGAACATAAGTGAGAAGTTTTCTTTGAATACAAAATGGTAAAATTTTTTCATATCGTAGCAAATACAAAATCCAGCCTATGTTTTATGATATTTGACTATGTTCCACTTATTTTTGTAAATATTAAACATTAATATGACCTATAAAATTTTCAATTATGCATTATTTAATTTTTAATCCATGCACAATAATGTTCTACACTCCAAGCCTGTAGAACATAATTGTGCGTGTATGCCAGTTTCATTTCTTAAAACACTGGCAAATTTCATAACACAGCCGCGTAACGAACGTGTTTTCCCATCCAGTGTGTTCGACTGCTAAAGGTTTCAAAGCACACTTGCAATGACATAACGTATTGATTATTATAACATAATTTGAACAACGCCCGCAGAACTGTTTTAGAGGGGTTCTGGATATTTCCGTAGATGTCATAACACATGTCCTAACACCTAAACATGTTTCTGACGTTTCAAATATGTTACAATTGAAATGCAGTGTATAGGTCTGGGAAGTAGCACACTGGAAAAGCCCTACGAGGAAATCCTCTGATACTCCTAACACCCCATCACACACACGCACACACACACACATACATAAATACACACACCACACACCTATACATACCACCCGTAATGAGGAATGCTAGTGACCCACTTCCAATCTCCAAACCTAGGTAGTGATTCTCAGATTTGGAAGACGCAAGGTGAATGATATGAAACGTGTGAAAAAAGGTCCTATAGCCAATTGATTCCATACAGGCGCCATATTGTCAAACGAGGTGACTTAAACTACTGCGTTTATGCTTCAAATAAGCACACAATACTAATACATCCTTATTTTTGTTTATATTTAATAAACACTGGCCACAATTATGAACATGTTTTGAAAATATTGCGCCCAAGATTTTCCACAATTAATAATATGCTTGATTGTAAAGCTCTTTATATACATTAGCCATGGTATAACACCTGGATATGCCTCAGATTTGGAAGATGCCATCAAGTCTGTACGAGAAGAAATGAAAACTGAAAATTATTATAGTCGTCACATGTCCAATTAACATGCACGCACCGCCTTGACTTTCTAGACCAGAACCGACCCACTTCCGATCTTCCACATCTAGGTATGATATGTTCAGATTTGGAACACGCAAGTGATTGATATGAAACGTGAGAAAAAAGGGGCCTATAGCCAAACTGATTTCATACAGGAGGCATATAATAATTTCTATCTATATTATATATATATTATAATATTATTACTACCCGTTTGCATGCGGCAAAATTGACAAATAGGACAAAATATACTTCCAACCCTTAGTGTAAAAAGGCGCAATGAGAGATTTCCATGTCAGGAGATTATACATTATTTAATTTATCCATGCAGCAAAATGAAGGGCTGCATCGCAATCCTGGAAACAGGAAGAAGTCTACCTAGACAGAGATGAGGAGAGATAGAAAGGTAGGGTAACTCACTAACTCGCTGTTAATTGTGTGTGTATGCTAGTTTCATTTCGTGTAAAATTTCAGAACACATTACGCGGCGAACGGTGGTTCCAGATCAGTGTGTTCTAAACTGCTAGAGGTGTTCAAATAACACTTGCACTTGCAGAACACTTAACAAAACCTATGAGTTAATTGTAACCATATTTTTGAACATGATTTCAGAGGTTCGGATATGTGCTGTAGATGTTCATAATCACCCCGGGAGTGGGGGGGGGTCTATAAAAGTGACTGGGATGTGCGGATTGGGACTTTCAAGTAGGGGGCATTCGCTGAGGACTTTAAGGGGGGAAGGGGGTTCATGGTGAGATGATGCAAACTGGGGGTCAATCACTTAGCCTCTGAAAAAGGGGGTCATCCCCTTTCGGCCGGCCAATTCTAACCATTCAACCCAGTTTATTTTGTTAAACTTAAAAAGGGGGGGCTTCGTGAGCATGAAATAGAATTACGGGGTCATTCAGTGACATTTGCTTAAAATGGGAGGCATGTATCCAACTGAGATTAAAATGCCGGTCTTTCAGTGCAGGGTTAAAAAAAGGGGGTCTTTTAGTGACAGCAGGTTTTAAAAAGGGGTCAATACTGCCGCACATCCCCGCCACATATTTTAGGGAGTGCCCCCCCCCCCCTCCTGGCATACAAACGGCCAGAACACCTAAACATGTTCTGTTCGTGTTCAAAATCTGTGAAATTTTGCAGCCTGATCAGGCTGGAGTATAGCACACTGGAAAGCCCTCCAGGAATCTCTGTACTCCGAGCACCCCACAATCCAACACATCCACACACACATAAAATATTACACACACACTTACAAACACACGACCCCTATAGCCGAAATGCTGTGGTGACCCACATGTAATACGATCTGCAAGCTGTCGATTGAGAGTGCAAGGTGCGTAATTACAGGTTTGAAAGGTGTATTTCTGATGCAGCACCTCGTTTTATCATTATTCACTGGATATTCTTGAGAAAAGCATATTTCCCAAAATTTGAGTTGACCCGATCTGGGATTTGTGTTATGATCAATTGCTTGTTTCCCACGATGCCCCCATAGGCCAATGTGTTGTATTTTCTGTCGCGTTTAAAATACAAAATTGCGATTTTTTTAAAGATAACGACCGATTTTGCAAGTAAGATTAGGTGCGCTTGGATTACTAAGGCTACGTTCAGATTAATATTAAATCTCAATCTTCTTTTAGGTTAGTTTTGGGGATGATGTTGTAGATCTCAGAAATGCCCCTTAAGTTGACTTTCTAGACCAGAAGCAGAACCCACTTCCGATCTTCCCAATCAGGTATATGATATGCTTCAGATTTGGAAGACGCAAGTGAATGATATGAAACGTTGGAAAAAAAGATCCTATTCAATTCAATTTCATAGGGCAGTGTTTGAACTAGGTGACTTTACATCTCGACAAATAGGGAAAATACGTATAAATCTTCATGTTTGCCATAATAGCGATTACTGCGTTGAATTATGATGTCTTTTTGGTTACGGTACGGGTCGTCATAGCCATTATATAGCATCCACGTGCACCATCGACAATTTATTCAATACTTATTAATCAGCAAGTTAAGGCCTATAATAGTATCAGGGCGAATTAATAGTTACATAAAAAAATTTTTGGTGTATCCGGTTATACGCATAAGCACACTCGATATATATAATATAATATTATATATCTAATATATAGATATATATATTATAGTATATATATATATATAGATATATATATATAAGGTCCCTTCGAGGACATCTCTAACATACTAACACACACCCACACCGCACACACACACACCCACAACACACACACAAAGCGCCCTCACACACACACCACACACACATACATACCCTGACGAGGTACCTTATGGGAATACCAACAAACAAACGTACCTCTGGGGAGAACACAGCACACGCGCCGCCATGTGGTCCAGGGATTTGAAAAACGACAAAATACCGGGCTGAAGGCTGAAGCTTTGTTCCAAAATGGGCTGATTTTGCAAGATTTTGCAGATTACCGGGATGGCGCGCCCCCTCCCTATATCCGCGCCTGCGCGCAGCGCGCACACCACAACACAATCTTTCCTGGCAATAATAATATCGAAAATCTGTTAAAATACTGAATACATTACTCACTCTTGGCTCGCATTCATCTTATACTTCTAGTAAAATTTTTGATACAAAGAATTTTTTTAGAGTAACTGACAATTTACCAATTGAGCGTAAGGTGTGTGCAGTATAGTTTCTTCAATTTGCCGATGGTCTAGCAGATTACAATTGTCCCATACCCCCTGAAAACTAAATCTAACACGATATTTTTTTTTTTTTTTTAGCATATCTACGAATTCTCCT
>JAMKCH010037610.1:0-15755 GCA_023653785.1 Ophioderma brevispina | reverse complement strand
TGTGTGTTTTGTGTGTGTGTGGGGGGGGGGGGTGCATTTTTGTGGTAATTCTATGGGCGAATAAATCATGACATGAGCTAATTTATCACATTGTTTTAGAATATTTTCCGGATTGGTGGCCCAACTTGGAGGTGCAAGAGTGCGGGGAGGAAAGGGAGATTTCCCAATTTTTACCCTTTTCCCCAAAAATTCCAAAAAGCCACAAAAAAACAAAAAAGGTTTTTTTGCAAAAAATCACAAATTTTGGCAAATATCAGCGAGTTTGGGCCAAAATTGTTTAAAATTCTGACTTTAAATTTTTCCGCCACCAAAAAAATAACTTTTCCCCGTTGTCCCAGAAAAGCTTGGGGAGGGGAAGTCTGGAAATTTTTGATGTATTTGTTAAAAAAAGTGTAAACTTATCGCGGGCTCCACCCGTGGGGGGTGGGGGGGGGTTCTCAGGGGTTTGTTGGCGCGTACCCATGCCTCCGTTCAGGGGTATGCTGAAGGTGAACCCCTAAAACGGGACCAATTTCAGTGAAAATATCCCCCTATAAACGGGACCGTGGTTTTGGGCGAGTTTTCAGTGTAAAATATCCCCCTAACTGGATTAATTTGCAGTGAAATTATGCCCCTTGCGGGACTTGTTCTAAAATACTGATAAAGATATAACTTTAAAATACCTAATATACAAGAAAAATTATACACATTTGGGGTTTATTTTTGCTGATATGTTTTGGTAATTTTTGTCCTATTTGTATCCCTTTAATAAAAACCCAGTCACAATCACAAACTGATTAACCCCTAGCGTGACTAGAACTTGATTATTTAAGTGCATACCCTAGCGGTAGTCCCGTATTTGCAGCTAGTACCTCTTTTTTTTGGAACGAGAATGGGTACCACCACCAGACCAAAAGCCTAGAACCCCCCCCCCCCCCCGAGAGGGGGATCAAGTAGTATTTTAGAGGCCCCCCCCAGCAAAATCCTTGGGTGCCCCCGCCAAGCGCCCCCAGCCACACAAGGCTTCCTAAGCCTACACAACAACCAATGTTCTTCATGGGAGTACCTGTGAAGGAGCTGTTAAGTAGCCACGGAGTACCCACCCACATAGGTACCAACCCACAGCGCCGGCCGCAAAAGTGGGGGTATCATTCACCTAGGTTCACACACAGTAGCCTGACAGAGTCACCTCTTGCTGAGTACCTGCGATGGGTACTCCATGCAAATGAGCTCTTGATAGTTTATAATATTATCCATTATTTAACATTTTGGTCATCATCTGTTATATGTTTTATACAAAATGTCATATATAGGGGGTTTTTTTGGTGATGCTCAACTCAAATACAGATAGTACTAGCTTGAAAATGATCAAAAGTCAAACAACACAAAGGGAATGTTTTGGCGCCCGCTATGGTCCAAGTGCTGCCTACTACTAGGCATCCGGTAGGAGAGTACCCTGTGAAGTACTCCCATGAGTAGCTCTGCAGAGGTACTCACTACTGGTGGCTTATATGGGTACCCGTCATTCCCTAGTACAGGCACTGCAGAGTACACTATATGATGGGTACTGCTAATACAACATCTGCTATCTCACCCCAGTGGCTTGTGTACTTCGGCAAGTACTATAGTTTCTTTATTTACTGCAACGCATCAATAATACATCAAGGGTACCCTTGGAGTAAAGAGCTAAGAGTACACCTGGAGTATCCGACGCTCTGGGTAACACCGTGAGTAGGAATCATTGCTGGGTATGTTTATGGCCACTTCATATTTTTTGTTCTGGAAAGTTATCTCGAGGGCCGCATGCAGCGCTCTATGCGGGCCGCCGCAGGTTGGATATGCTACCGTTTTAACTTGGATTAACCTAGAACAATTAGGTTTTTTGTAAAATATATAAGCCTTGCTGTCAAATAGATAAGAGGATAATAGCAATGGTAATATACCACACGTTTTAGTTGGTAAGTGGGCGTTGCGTTTAACAACTGGTATATCTGTCTTTAAGCTACACTGAATGTGGGACTCATGGTTTCTTGGCCACTACGCGATGGTGATCATCTCTGCAAGTTTAGAGTTTAAGCTGGGTCTTTTAACTCAACCTTGATCGTTATAATGGGTAGGCCTACGATGTGGTATGGGAGTATGATTTTCCATATCACATGGGCCCGACAATATTTTCCCACAGTAGGCCTATATGAATTTCGCCCAACTCAATGGTTTTCTTTAATAACCACGACAGCTACGCCCGCAGGTTCTTTTATATTTCTAACAATACAAATACTTGTCTCAGGGCCCCCACGCCCGTGTTAGCAGAGAAACAGCGGTTGGAGTTTCGTAATACTAGCGGGTGAAGAAATTAAAAATTATAATTAAGGGCCTCCTCAAAGGTGTGTGTTCCGATCGTCTTTGGGACCCCCGATTTACCCGGAAGTAGTAGGCCTATCGATTGACATCAGATGAAAGGACGTATTTCCTCATGGTCCGAAATTTTGAGCCCTCAAATATCCCATTTCATCCGAAATATAAACAAAAAACAGCCGAATTAAGCATACCATAGCCAATATTATAGCAGGTGTGGAATAGGCTTTCCAATGCCGCCATTATTGCTCTACCATCTAACTGCAAAATTTGTTTCCACGGTATTTAATGGGGTGTTTGTCAAGTGCCAGGCTCTTATATCAAACACAATAGAAGAATGCAGAAAGCACCCTTAATGATATGGAAGGTCTTATTGATTTTTTTTTTTAGTAAAGAAATATAAAACTGGTTATGTTGAAAACTGTATTTTTTTGAGAAAAAAAGTGGTCTCCCTCAGTATCACACCGTACAAATCATGGCGTGATATAGTAATAATTATCAAACTCATGCCAATTTCATGTGGGTGAGAGAAAAGCCCGCCAGAAGGTAATTTCGTCACGGTGTTTATGTTAGTTTCCCTGCTCCGGATCGGGGAATCAGACTCAAAGGTAGAGACTCGCTTTAGTTTAGTTTTTAATCAATTTTTAATCCCGCATCATCTCTTTAGCCTCATGTGCGTGCCATAACCTCCCATCCATCCTCCTCACCAGCTGGAACCGCTCCAACCACCAGGGGGCGCAATACAAGCCAGACGGTAAAGAAAATCCTATAGCGTCGAAGGCGCTAGAAGGGAGACACTCCGCGCATTTGATGTACGCAGCGACGCCAGATAATTTTGTTTTTTTCGACTCGCCGTGGGTATTACTGGAGTAAGCAAGTGCGCCCTACGCACAAATGCACGCTAAAAAAACATTCAAGAAAAGAAAGAGTTAAAATGTGGGATTGCGGTCGGGAAACCAAAATCAACGTACGTGTTGCCAGTTAATCCAGCTGATTCTTATATAACTAGGCATAGTCCCGACGAATGCAGCTATTTGGTTTAATAATAGTCGTTATTTTGTATACTAAAATAATGCATATAATCTTATAATTTGTATAGATTAAACAATTGTTAATTTTAAAAAACCTACTTACTAATTTTTTTTAAACTGGTGGGAGGGTGAGCCCCCCCCCAGGGGTTGATGGGGGTAAACGACGACACGGGACCGTACCGTACGGGTAGTGCGGCCTATACCTATTTAGTGTCATCTCTAGAGTTTACTAAGAGCCCAGTGGAAGCATAATCAAATATTTCTAAAATCTAAAAGCGAAGAAAAAAAATCACCAAATTTATTATAGGCATATTTGCATTTAGGTATCTTAAAGGGCCGTCGCTAATAATTTCGTCCCCAGAACCACAGATTTTTACCTTAAGTGGTCAACATTTTGGTATCAGAAGAAGCTACTATATTTATTCTTCTCATTTCACCTTGTGAAATCTTAGAGGCCAAAGGATGTTTGGGGGTTTTGGAAGTTATGAGCTAAAATTCCATTTTGGTCGACCAATATTAATTTACAACAGTACTCAATGGGGCTTACAAATCACGTTTTCGCTCTCGCATCAAACGGATTGAAATATCGGCGTGACACTTTACAAATAGGGTTTTTGGAGTGAAGGCCAATCGATCAAATGAAACTTGATATCCTTAAATCGGGCCATCCCCCTTTAAGTTATAGAAGATTTCATGCTAGGCTAATTCCGTGAGTCTTACATGAAGGATGAACCGCGTAAAACAAGGGCATCTTTTTTCGTCGCCTTATTAAAAACATTTTTTTTTATATCTTTGACTAGCCAGGATAATAGCCTATAGCCTAGCCCTATCTACTTTCCAGTGAAAATCGAACATCACCTAGTATAAGACTTTACTAAAGAATTCAATAAATGTTTACTTTATGGATTTAATAGAAGGGAATACCAGAAGTAGTATCGGGTTCTACAACAAATGTACTCATCAACAATAAATAATATAACTACAACTTTTGAAATCAACAACAACCCGATTTAATTCGCACTTCGCTTGCATGTGGCACAGCTTCAATCCCGAGTCCGTACCACCCGCGTGGCTTGAACACAGACTTAGCGAGTGTTAGTTTTTTTGTTTTGACGCGCTCATCTCATCTCATGCATAATTCATGGTGTACTCTTTGGTACACACTGAATATTCATGAGGTGGTTTAACACGGGCAGAAATCCTCGCGTCACATTCTCGTCATGGCACACACAGTGGCGTTTGGCATCGCAATTTTGCGCGAGTTTCCGATCTACGCTTCGCTTAATTCTATGCCAGCGGTGACGGGGACCGTCACCAATGTGATAGCGTCAAAAAGAACAAACGAATAAACTTTGTAATTTAATAGGCCATAGCACCCTAAGTCCTATAGGGTTGGGGGTAAGGTTAGGGGTTATGATTAGGGCGAAGTCTCTTCGAAAAGTTTACTCCAAATAAAACTTCATTTCAGCTATGAAAGTCAAATCAGTCATGATTGAATGTATGAATTTGTTTGAGAGAAAATGGAGCAATTCTTCTTCCCCCACACATCATTCTTTTTTCCCTATCTCTAGACGTACAACCTCCCGCTACCATTCCACATGCCCCGTGAATCTTCCTCCTACCTGGACTCCTGTTGCACCCGCCCTTCATATTTTTACCCTTTCCAATAACTGCCGAGGATCCCTAAGTACCCCTCTCCATCGCCCTCGTAACCACATTTTCCTCAACTACCGCCCCTTCTTGCAACCTAACCCTAACTTGCTCCTTATTGTCCCCATCCGTGCGCGTTTTTTGATCTTTCTTTATTTATTTGGCCTTGCCATACACCTCATTCTCGCTGTAAAAAGTACCTCTAATCACACCGTTCTCTTCGCTCCTTCAACTCGGGCTCTCCTTAACAACACACCCACCCCTTTACTTTATGGCCTAAAAAGTTTAGCCACCCTATAGCAGATTTATTAGAGAATAAAAAATAGATTTGTTTTTTTTTGGCCATCTACAATGTAGATGTCAAATGGATAGGCATCCCTAGATTTTGAGTGGTGGACCACCATAAATACCACGCGGGTACATTACCGCTGACACGAAAAGTCACAAGAGTACGAACCTGCTTTCGGGGATTTGCGAGTGTCCGACAGTGGAATAGTGAAAAAGTTGCATCAATCGCCATTACAATAATGCGACATAAGCTGGCAAGCCAATCTAATTCGTATTATCGTAACGCGAATAACGATTCAACCGATTAATTCGCCATATGCTATACATTATGGAAAATCAGGTTAAATATATGAAATAATAACCATCCTATTTGTGCGGACTGATTATTTAAGAAAGGGGGCGATGATTTAGGGCCCGAATACCGGTATAAACAAGAAGCACGAGAAAGTGCAATATCACATCAGGAATGCGAATAGTGGACGGAGCTGCGTATAAATTCGCATTACGATAATGCGAAATATCCACTTCGAAATTAATAATAGGAATAGATTAGTCGATCGTATTTTTTCAGGACATGAAGATTTGTAGCTAAGTATAAAGATATGACTAAATGAAAATGTAATACTCAAATCCATTTTAATGAAAAAGTAACCCGAGCGTCTCGCTTCTCAGGTTCTTACCGGCCCAATCATTTATTAATTAGACGCCTAGGCAGACATACCCTGATGGAATCACAGGCGTGTTGTACGGTCTCTCGACCCGGTAACTATCGCCCCTTCTGGGAAGTAAGCGGCCGCTACTGCCCTCACATCCATTTCATGTCCACTGGGTACAGGACCGTTTATAGAACGGACGACATAATCCCAAGTGTAAAACCTAAAGATCCTCAATAAATTTTTGTTTGATTTAAAATTATTGAAATAAATACGTGTGTGCAGTTAGCTAGTTTTGTATGTAAAGTCAGTTCCTGACTCAGTCGGCTCGCTCACCAGTGTGCACCGCCCTCGGGAGGTAGGAAATAGAATAGGATCAACTGCGACTAAATATACTACAGCAATTTTTACTGTTATGCAATTTAATCAAAAAGATAAATATTAATCTACTCCAAGATAATGTTTATGGGTATGCATTGGATAGTATTTGATATAAAGTCACAAAATGTAACTACTAAATTTCAGAGTCAACATCTTGGACCAATTATGAGCTTCTGTTACAAGTAGCTTTGGCGTGCTCCAGTCCGAGCCAATTGCAGGTATCCTTTTATTTACGTTTGGCGCACTGTTTTTGCGCCATTTCGATTCCCATTCAAACAGAAGAATAAGATTAACCCGATCGGAAAATGTACCGGGGTTGTTTTCCTCATTTTAAGAGTACTACGCCACTGATTCCTGCATTTCTTGCTAGATACAAAACTGATGATATTTTAGCGATATGGACCAAAAGTTCTATTTCGAATGTTAATAGTTTTAGACAATCCAGCGCAATTTCTTAATCCGTTTCAATTCGAAATTACATTCCAGGGTGATTGCCGATTTAGCGGAGGTAAGTTCAGTCTGCACGTTGAGTTTGTACACACATGACACTCTCACCCTTGCACTAGTCCTAGTAAAATAGGACATTCGAATCCATGTATCATTACCACTGGGCATTATCGAGCAGCTGATTCTCATGTTCTAGTTCGTTGTATTGAAGTTAGCGGAAATGCACTAGACTCTACACACTGGATAGGGTGTATCACGCGATGGAATAGCGAGCCGGTGAAGAACAGGAAGTTGCACAGCGTCCCATTTTTGTCCTCTCCCCAAAACCTCACTCGCGTTGCCAGGGTTTCTAGGGAGGTCCCACGTATGCCTTTATAAAGTACATTCCTGGTCAATATCTGTAAAAATATCAAGCTTGTGCAATTTGCATGAAGTAGGGCACGTTTTGCCTGAAAGTAACTGTGAGTAGAAGTAAACAAATGTATTCTAGGCAATTTTGCCGACAGATTATAGTGACGTACTGGTGGGTACCGTCGACAGCCTATCAATGACACTAATACTGTAGGGCACTTGATTGCCACTGTTACTGTACTATAGTGCTGTGCTCTTAAAATGCCTGACTCCATGGGATATTACTAGTATGGAGCCGCTAATACCTGCAGTTCACTATAAATTCGTAATTAATTCATGAGTCTTTTCGCTGGATTACATTGTAGAAATGGATCACAATTAGGCCTAGCTTGTGATTTTTAAATTTATCACAAAACAGTGTCACTAAACTAGCTTATAAATCCCAAGGTCAAGGGCCAAAATCTCAGTTCCTTCCATTTTAATTTCCAAGTGGATTTAAACAATGATTTTGTTGCACCTGAATGACCCCTAGAATGCAGTGCATTATCTTTTCTTCAAAGCGAGATTTTTCCGAGGGCGGGGCGAGGGGTGGGGGTGGTGTGCATTGGGGGACCATGGTTAGAGATTATTAGACTATATTTTCAAAAGTATTCAAAGTCTGTTTGATTTCCATATTGATAAAAAGAATAAAAAAATATTTTATCAAAAAAAAAAATAAGGATCCATGAACAGTCAAAAAAGTTACAGATTTTTAAATATTTTCATTTCAATGCTGTTCCATGAAATGTTACCTATTGGAAAATTGCTTGTTACAACATGGCACAGAACTGAAATTAAACAAAAAGTCAAAATGGCGGTGATCATTTTGAGTTTTTACATAAAACTTGGTAGAAAATGACAAATATAGAAAACAATGTACCCTGTGTTGAAGATTAAAAAAAGGGCTCCAGAAATTCTAATACCCAAAAAATGAGCAAAATGGGGCAAAAATTGAGGAAGAAAATGTGAAAATCTTTGAGCAAATATACAAATTGGACCTCGAATTTAAATTTCTTCATGAAGGTATTCATATTATATCATCAGAATGATATATCCAAATTGGGCAAAATCGGGATGTCGAAATCACCCCCCTTTTACCAGAAAAACGTCCTGGGACCACCAAAAAACAGCTGCTCCTTTATGGTGCAGGGACTCAGTTGGCGGGGATTTCTGCGCAGTTTTAACACAACGGTTTGGTGAGCTTTATGGTTTCCCAATCATTACCAAATGAGCAGGTCTTATACTAATCCTTAGGGCTTTTTAACCTGAAGTCAGATGAAAATAAAATTGCGTGGGTTTGTTGTTTTCTCAATTTGTAGACTAACACTTTTAACATTGATTGCATGGTAGTTCAGAGAAAAAAAAAGTGACTGTTGTACATTCCTACCCATGGTCATTCCAGGAGTTCTGAAATTGACCCCTCTAAAGGCTAACAAGACCAATTTTAGTGAAAATAAACCCAAAGGGAGAGGCTAACGAAGCCAGGCAATTATACTAGTGTTCAGGGTTTTTTTTTTATAAGAGACCAACAATTTCAGTAACAATTCTCCCCCTTGGGACCTGTTCTCAATACGTGACTAAAATACCTTTAAAATAGCCAATATACCAAAAAATTACACTTTTGCTATATTGCAAGAAAAATTACACACTCGGGGTTTATTTTGCTGATGTTTAGGTTACATTTTCCTATTTTTATTATTGAACCAGTCACAATCACAACTGAATTTGATACCCCCTAGAACTTCATTGTGAATTTTATACCCCTAGAGGTTGTCCCACATTTGCAGCTATTGTCGCTTTTTTTTGGAACGAGCATTAGTCCCCGACCAAAATTCAAAAGAACCCCCCCAGGAATTTTATTCCAAAATATCTTAATATTTTTTTAAATTTAGGTTACATTTTCCTATTTTTATTATTGAACCAGTCACAATCACAACTGAATTTGATACCCCCTAGAACTTCATTGTGAATTTTATACCCCTAGAGGTTGTCCCACATTTGCAGCTATTGTCGCTTTTTTTTGGAACGAGCATTAGTCCCCGACCAAAATTCAAAAGAACCCCCCCAGGAATTTTATTCCAAAATATCTTAATATTTTTTTAAATTTAGGTTACATTTTCCTATTTTTATTATTGAACCAGTCACAATCACAACTGAATTTGATACCCCCTAGAACTTCATTGTGAATTTTATACCCCTAGAGGTTGTCCCACATTTGCAGCTATTGTCGCTTTTTTTTGGAACGAGCATTAGTCCCCGACCAAAATTCAAAAGAACCCCCCCAGGAATTTTATTCCAAAATATCTTAATATTTTTTTAAATTTAGGTTACATTTTCCTATTTTTATTATTGAACCAGTCACAATCACAACTGAATTTGATACCCCCTAGAACTTCATTGTGAATTTTATACCCCTAGAGGTTGTCCCACATTTGCAGCTATTGTCGCTTTTTTTTGGAACGAGCATTAGTCCCCGACCAAAATTCAAAAGAACCCCCCCAGGAATTTTATTCCAAAATATCTTAATATTTTTTTAAATTTAGGTTACATTTTCCTATTTTTATTATTGAACCAGTCACAATCACAACTGAATTTGATACCCCCTAGAACTTCATTGTGAATTTTATACCCCTAGAGGTTGTCCCACATTTGCAGCTATTGTCGCTTTTTTTTGGAACGAGCATTAGTCCCCGACCAAAATTCAAAAGAACCCCCCCAGGAATTTTATTCCAAAATATCTTAATATTTTTTTAAATTTAGGTTACATTTTCCTATTTTTATTATTGAACCAGTCACAATCACAACTGAATTTGATACCCCCTAGAACTTCATTATGTGAATTTTTATTTTTTCAAAAACCCCTAGAGGTTGTCCCACATTTGCAGCTATTGTCGCTTTTTTTTGGAAACAGAGGCATTGGACCCGACAAAATTCAAAAGAACAACCCCCCCCCCATGAATTTTATTCCAAAATATTAATATTTTTTAAATAGAAACGATGCATTGCCCAAAATCTAAAGGCCTGTACAAAAAAAAAGAGATACGGAGGTAATTTCCAGAAAAGAAAGAAAGAAATGCTTAACTCTCGTCTACCTGAGCCATTTTTTGTAAACAACAATTTCTCTGGGGCGGGGGGGGGGGGGTACCCACCCCCTATGATTTCTTTTAACATTCGATTCATAGTTAAATTGGTTACCACAAGAAAGCTTTGCGTTTTTTTTCTCTTTCAAATTGGTATCAAAATAGTACCAATATTCCCAATATGATGTCATAAGAACGAAAGAATGAAAAATAAATGATATAAAAAAAATAAAAAAAATAGATTATTTTTTTCAAATTTTAATCAAAAAATCACTAAAAACGCTCTGTGTAAAAAAAACAGTCAATTCCCATCATGTAAAGCCCAACATCTTTTGTCATGATTGTTTTGGGATTGATTTATGAACTTCACTTTGAAGTAGGCCTAATGCTGAGCATATGTACTCATTTGCGTTATCAATGAAAAGAGTAGAATAGTATCTATTGGTCCAAAAATCAAGTGTCTGTGCCTTCCTGTGCCATACTAGGCGTGTTGCACTTCGCCCCCAAACCACAAGGGTCCCCCCCCATCCCCATCATTCACTTTGGGAAAGCATACCAAGTCAATTGCGGGATCAGAAGGTGTGGAATGGTAAAGCGGAAAAAAATCTTGAAGGAGAATTAATAATATTAATATCTGTGAATTGTTTACAGTTTTTTTAAAGGTAGTCTCACAGCACTACTCAGTTACCATGGTGGGTACTGCATGAATTCTAAGGTCTGTGAGCTGACTGGAAAACTGAAATATGGCCATTTTAAAGACTTTTTAAAAATTTGAATTTATTTTGTTCGAACATTACCCGCATACTGAAATCAAACAAATAATGAAAAACCTCTTGACATACGCGCAATTAATAGCCTAATTCTGTCCCATTTCCTCGTCGTTAGTTTCCTCCCTTTGGACGTGCACGATCGGGTTCCTGGGTAGAGCAAAAGGGCGCCGTGCAATTTCCGGTTCCTCACGTTCGAGCGGCGACAGTAGACAGTGTGTACGCAGATCAGTGGTACATTCAAGGCAAAAATCCGGTTTAGCGCCCTCGTTGTTGGACCGTCGCAAAAGCAGAGGGGTTAGTAGGACTACGACGCCTGCTCGATTTGGGGCTTGGGGATCCAAACGGTAATTGGGGAAACTGCACGTGCATTTACTATGGCCGTCTCTGTCCTCAGTTTCCTTAGCAAAAATATCCTCTTAAACCTTAATTAGTTCATACATCTAGCCAAATATCATTCAATTACATTCCCAATCTTCTCTTAAACCTTCGTCCTCCACACAACATCTCGTAATTACCATATCATGTTCATTTTGGAATAAATTATTGACTTCCAAAAATCCGTGGAGTTAGTGGATTAACCCCGATGCCAAATCGGGTAATGCCAAAGAACGGTCATTTAGATTTTAAAGTCGTGAACAGGCCTAGACTTAGTCAAGTCTGTGTAACCGTCGATACGCGTTAATAGCGCCCTCTACCGTTAAAGAGATGATAACAGGGTCTTGATGAAAGAAATGTGAAAATTCTGATTTTGCACCGATGTAATCTTTAGATCAAAATTCACGTCTGTAAAGGGATTAAGATGAGAAACTGTTTCTTTGGCTACAAAAATTGTGAAACTTCTAATTTTGTTTACGAGCAAATACGAAATTTCAGCCTTATGTTTGTATGACATATAAGCACATACCAAGCACCTTTTGTTTTCAGTTTAAGAATTTCTGTACCAAATTACAGGTAGAAAACTTTTTGAGGTTAATCTATAATATCACTACATAGGCCACTTACCAGGGATGTCTCAAAAAATCTTCGTTGCACCTTTAAGTATTGAGTTGAAAACATACTTCTGGAGCATGATTTCGGGGCAAAAACTCCAAAATAATTAGCAGGGGGCCCGGGGACCAGTGTTGCTTGTTAGATATCAGGTGCTTGGGAAAAAAGGTGTAAGAAGTCGTCACTTATGTAATAATGGACATTTTAACAGATTACCTCCAATTTTCAAAATTTGGCTATTTTTTGCCACCAGTTGTGTTGGTATTGTAAAAGCATTAGGCTCCCTGCGAACCGTAATGTTCAAATGTACGTATTGTGAAGCGATTTTTTCGTAAATAAAGAATCGAGGTCCAACTCATTGTAATTTTACAGCAGAAGCCGGAAAACGCACAAATTCATCGTCCATTATAAAATAGTGCCACCATCAAGAGGAAGGACTTCTAACTTGACTTGACACATTATCATCATTCATCATCATCTCATCACATGTCTATCATCATCATCATCATCATCGCGTCATCGTGTCGTCGCCGTCTTCATCATCGTCATCACCACCACCACCACCACTCAATCATCATATTTTTTCCCAATTCATCTCTAATCATAATATAATATAATCATCATCATCATACATAATCATCATCATCGTCCATATCATTAATCGTCAAATCATATATCCATCGTCGTCGTCATCATAATATCGTCGTCTCTCATATTTTTTTATTTTATCATTGTAATCTTCATAATTGTTCATACCTATCATCACAATCGTGTCGTTGTCGGGATCATCATTCATCGCCTCATCATATTCATCGTCATCATCAGCCTCATCTTCATCGTCATCATCGTCGTCATAATCATTGGTCATAATGCACATCATCATCATTCATATTTATTATTCGTCATCTTCACCTTCATAATCTTCTCGTAATCCAATGTCGTCGTCATAATCATCATGGCCAATGTGTCATCATCATCATCTCATCATAATAACTGATCATCATATCGTCATCATGTCGTTAGTCATCATCATGGTCTCATCATCACATCATCACATTCATCAATATTCCATTATAGTCATCTTCAGCATCCGCATCTTCATGTCATCATAGTCGTCTCATCAGGTCATCATCACCCTCATCATCTTCATCATCATCGTTATCGTCCCTCAGCGTCATTGTCACGTCATCATCATCATCGTCATCATCATCATCACCGGTCGTCCGTTTGTCGTCATATAATCACATCACCGCCCGCATCATCATATCATCACACGTCATTCTCATCCTCATCTTTTCCATCGTCATCATCATCGTCGTCATCATGGTCAGCATCCCATCATCATCTTCAGATTCATCGATCGTTATCTCAATCCTCCAATCATCCTTCATCGTCATCATCGTCGTCGCCATCAATCATCAACATCATGGTTTATCATCATCAATCGTCACATCATCATCTTATTCATTGTCATCGTCCCACATCATCATCAATCGTCGTCGGTCGTCGTCATCACCACCACCATCATCATCAATTCATCATCATCATCGTGTCGTCGTCGTTCGTCGGCGTCATCAATCATCATCATCATCATCACCACCATTATCATCATCATCATATTCATCCTCATCACATATCCATCATCATATTCCCTCATTCTTCATCTTCATCATCAATCCTCATCATGTCATCATCATCTATTCATCTCAGCATCATCATCGCTTCGTTCTCCTCGCCGCATCTCATCATCACTACCACCATAATCATCATCATCATCATATTCATCATCGTCATCTTCTTCATCATGTCCATCATTGTCGTCTTTGTCGTCATCATCACATCATCATATCATCATCGTCATCTCATCCATCATCATCAACATCGTCCTCATCATCATCATCGTCATCTCATCATCGTCGTCGTCATCAATCATCGTCGTCGTCGTCAATCATCATCATCATTGTACTCCCTTCATCATTGTAATCATCCTTATCATCATCGTATTTATCATTGTCGCCATTCTTTTATCATCAACAATCCTTCATCGTCATCACTACTAACCACCCATCGTCAATCACACCTCCTATTCATCACTATGCCTAATCGTCAGCTCATCTTCATCATCCTCCTCATCATCCTCCTCGGGGTCGTCGTCGTCGTCATTATCTATAGTAATAGCGTCATTGAAAAAAAGTGTACCGAGTTAAGATCCGCCGAAGAAACTAAAAGATGTCGCGGTGTCATTTGATCGCTATCGTAATACAGTATGGTGAATGTGCAAAAGTTCCTTTAAAAAGCAGTAGATGCAACACGAGATAACAATAACGCGATAATTAGAATTGCTCCAATTACCAGAAACACTTCCAACGATGGCTGGCTGAAATGATGACCGTAGTCATCTTATCGATGCAATCTCAGCCCTATTAAAGCAAGCAATCTACCACACTTGGTGTTACACACCAATGTGAACTCGCTCACTGGCTTGATGTACCATAACCCGCATGGAAACTGTCTCCCCTGAAACCCTCGTCATAGCACTACAACTGAAGCATCTAATAAGAAACAACAAAAGTAAGCTAAGAAACCAATCTCCAGCATTCTACTACGTCTAGCAGCGCACTCACCAACCTCTGCGTTTGACCTCTTACTGTCGAGGAGCTGCAGAGTAAATCTGTCAAAGTCAAAGTTATGTTTGGTTCGTTTGTGAGTTTGCTATAGTGAAAGAGTCTTGGCCGCATCGTCCTGCTTGAGCCCATAAGACATGTTTGAGGTATAACGTCACCAACCTGGCCACAAGCCTTGTTCAAATCACATGTAATAGCTCATTAATATTTCATCGTTATCAAAAAAGGAGTAGACATACATTGAAATCCTATTCATATTATTATTGGTCAAATCACGCTTGTTATTGTTTATATTTTAAGCAAAATTGTTATGCCACAATGTATGTATCGAAACATCTCAAATATTGTTAATACCTCAGCCCTCGTTCGAACATTGGGAAAAATCGCAGGTGTCCTCTCTGGAAGTCATCCTTATAGCTCGCGCCCGAAGGGCGCGAGCAACAAATCATCTAAATAACCCCATTTGGTTGATTGATCTAAAACACGATTTGCAAGATTTGCAGATTCTTAATTTTATATTGCCTTTTAAAAGTGAAACTAAATTGGCAGAACTGAAGATATCCTATATCTTGTTTGTTTTGTTTAACCAATTGAAGCATAGTTTGGTGTGCTTGATTACTTTTAATATTTATATTGCAATTGTTCCTACTGCTGATGTACTAAAGCCCTACAAAATAGAGTGGAACTGTATGTCAAATTTAATAATTGCAAGGTGTTGGGAACATAATCTCTTCAAGCTTACGTCCATAGTTAGATTCATAAGTGAAATACATGCACATTGTCTAAATATCGTCTTTTCCGCAAAATCGTATAAAGTTGACAATTAGGCACTTATAAGCAACCTAACTAACCTGTGATTGGCAAGCAACCAGGAGACGCTCTCTGGGAAAGAGTGAGAGTTCACCCGACGCGGCTGTTGGAATCAAACCTGCAACACACATGATAGCGCTGGGTATCCCAAGATCAGATTCCCCCTGCTTCGTTTCGTGTAAATGGCGCTTTCTTTCTTGAAGTAGGCCTATAGAGTATGTGAGTGAATTAACATTCAGAAAACATTAGCCAGAAGAAACAGTTACAATCAATTTTCTTTTAAATTTGTAAATTCTAATTTGATTTTTAG
>JAMKCH010037609.1:0-14310 GCA_023653785.1 Ophioderma brevispina | reverse complement strand
TAAAAAATAAATCATTTGATGGCCCACACTCAGGAAATATGTAACTGAATATTGCAATCGTGTCATACATGTCAGGTAGTAGGAAAGCCAAATCAGAAAATCCCACCAACTCCACTGAAACCATTCCAGATACCAGCATTTGAGGAGCCATTCAGCAGAATTATTATTGATTGTGTAGGCCCTTTGCCAAAACAAAGTCGGAAACGCAGTATTTGTGACTATAATGTGTGCATCAATCCGCTTTCCCCCCGAAGCGATCCCACTGAGAAATATCAAAGCTCACACAATTGGCGAAAGCCAACTAGTCTTTTCCTAGTTGGCCTACCCAGCAATCCATCAGATCAAGGTTCTATTTTCATGTCCGGACTATTTCATCAAGTTATGCATGAATTAGGATTTCACATTACAAATCTTCTGCATAGGCCATGCGATGTCCCAGGGACTGGAAAGGTTTCAAAAAACCCTCAATAATATGATGAAAACCTTTTGTTCAGAATTTCCAAGGAATTGGATGAGGGAGTACATCTCCTATTGTTTAATGGCTAGGGAAAGCGGGGTTGGCAAGAAGAATCAACAGGATTCAGCGTTTGAATAGTGTTGGACATCAAGTCAGAGGACCGTTACAACTTCTGAAAGAAAAATGTTTACATCAAACTGACAGTGAATTGAAACCTCTGAATGGAACCTCTAGAGACTATGTATCTGATTTAAGTCAAGGCTGACAAGGGCACATTGAAATTGCAAGAGAAACTTGAAAGACAGCCAAGTCAGAATGAAACAGTGGTATGATAAAACGGCCAGGGATAGAGTGTTTGAAAGGGGGGATAAAGTTTTGGTATTATTTTCCAATTCTTGGACATCCATAGCAAGCTAGAGACAGTAGTCAGTATGAGTTTGAATGCCAATGCAGTGATGCAACTATGGTTTGTCAAAACGCAGGAGGCGAAACAAAGACCATTGTGTCACTTAATATGCTGAAAAAGTATTTTGATAGGGATGAACCAGCACTTTCAAAATCATTTGCCATGACAATTCAGACCAAGGTGATAAGTATCAAAGAGAAGTACGCTGATATTCAGAAAACCACAAAACAGGTGAGGACATGCCTACTGGGGTTTGTCAACCAAACTTACAAACTCAGATGTGCTCACAAATTTGGAAACAAAAATAAGTCACCTGGACAGGTCAAAACAGGGTGAACTTACCATTTTGATTACAAGTTTGGGTCATTTGTTTTCAGATGTTCGCTACCAAAACCAAAACAAACGTGGTGCATCGAATGAACATTGATTTTGTGAATGCTACTCCTATCAACAACACCCATATATATAAGGTTGAAACCCTGAAAAGCAAAAATCTTGAAAGAAGAAGTAGATTATATGTAGAAACCAATATCATTGAACCCAGCCACAGCGATTGGTCGTCACCTTGTGTAATGGTACCGAAACCTGATGTGTCATATCGAGGTGTGTCATATTTTCAGGCAACTAAATCTAAAATCCAAGACCGATTGATACCACTAATTCTTCCACTAATTGATGATGTTTGGAAATGGATGAAGAACTGGAAGGAATCAAGTTTTGACATCGTTGGAATTAAGTGAAGTAAGCAAAAAGAGAAGGATTTACACCCTAATAGAAGTGTCAAATCTTTATTACTTCAGGGAAGCACACCTGTCACAAAGGATTTGGGTTGTCACAGTACAAAAGAGCATAGCAGAATGGTCAGTATGTTTCAAAGGATTTCCAAAGAGTGCTCAGTTAACTGTCAAATCAACAACAAGTAACCATCTAAATATAATCAGCTTACTTACCACCAACCACACGCTATGAGGAATAATGCTGTGTATGAGGACTGACAGCTAGTACAGTAAGCAATTTACCACTACAATATCATAATGGGGATTTCAACACGCAAAGTTGGAGCGGGTAATCAGGGAAGTCCGCACAGGTCACTTTGGGCTCGAGTGGCGAACAGCAGAGGAGACACTCTCATCAACTTTGCGAAAGACAATCGATTGAAATTATGAACACTTTCTACAAGAATCGCCCCAACAGGCAATGGATATGGATCTCCCCCAACGGAGTCGCGAAGAATGAAATCGATTACATCCTTAATGATAAGCCCCACACTTTCTCAGATTACATCTTAATAAGTTCAACACAAGCAGTGACCACCGCATGCTTTGAGCCTCCTTTTATCGATCAACCAACAAACCAACTAGAGAGATCAAGAATGTATGAAGCAACCAGAAGAAACCAAATGCAAAGCCTCAGAGCTAAGGGTGTGGACTTCCAATGAAGTTGGTCCACAGTTTGAGGCTCCAGGCAAGCCACAAGAAAAAAACCTTTGCTGGCAATGTACAAAAGTGGAAACACCACCCCCTCCACCATGCCTTCGGAAGTAAGAGATGCATAAAGAAACTAAGCGAGATAAGCCCTGAGGGATAGTATACAGCAGGATTTCTTCAAGATGGATGGTGATCCCATATTGAGGTACTTACAACAAAGCTGTTTCAGCATATGCCTTACGAGGAAATACCCAACAACTGGAAGATGCATCTGTAGTTATCTCCTAAGAAAGGAGATACATCGGACATAAAAAAACTACAAGGCCAATAAGCCTTCTACCAAGTAATGTACAACACCAACCAAGAGCCCAAGCTGGTTTTAGAGACCAGGATTCTACCACTGACACATCATGTTGTTAGCCAGCTACAAGAGAAAGCCAGTGAGTATAAGATCCCACTCAGCCTTGCCTTTGGAATATGAGAAGGCGTTGGACTCTGTGAATTCAAACCACTCTTCACGGCACTTGAAAACCAAGGAGTTGAACCCAGCCTACATCATCTGAGGTGTTCAGTGAATACATTTCTTCCTGTTATACACTTACGTCAGTGAACAACATGGGGCTTTGAATACACCACGATGGAGATGCTTGCAGTTGCACAGAGGAAGCTGGAGCGAATCATGTTGGCATAGACTTCAAGTAAAAAAGAAATTGCTGGATCCGATCACAGACAGGAGTTACTGATACTGATTTATCACACTGCATTAGAGTGCCCCCAAACATAGATGGGCAAGCCACGTTGCTAGAATGCAGGATAAACATGTGGACCATCAGAGCGACAGAATGGACCCCCAGAGAATGGACCGAAAGCCAGGGACGTCCCAAAACCAGATGGAGAGACGAAATGACAAAACAACTTTGGTCAAACTGGACAGAAGGCTAAAGCTAGAGATTTGTGGAAGCATTCTAGGGCGTGGTTCCTCCTACATGAGTGATCTAAGCCCTGGTATGGATATGGATATGGATTGATAAGATTGGGAAGTGGCCAATTGTAAGCAAGTTGATTTATTAAAAAGGAATCCTGCAAGTTCCACTGACAGAAAGAGAAAAAGAAAATTTTCGGCGTTTGTAAAACAAGATGGATTGTACCAAGGGTACAAGTGATGCCCTTTAGCGTTGAAAAATGATCCCGATAGTATCCAAAGATTGGTTAAACAAGGTGCATGCTGAGGTTAGATGGTTGTGAAGGATATATAGATGATTTTGGATTGTACTCTGCGACATGGAAGGAAGACAACATGAAAACAAAATGCACAAATTGTTTGAACAACTGTCCAAGCCAATTTAACTGTCAATTTTAGCACGAGGTGATTTTTTTTGTTCTGTGCACAGTCACATATCTAGGCCACGTTCGGTCGTTGCGGCCGTCAAAAGCACCGTGGAAGATCCGTCTGTAACCAGCTGATAGTTTCATCATACAGGTTGTCAGCCATGGAATTCCTTTGGACTTGTTAGACCTCCAGTCATCTATGATGTGGATAATGGTGTGTGGCTCTCCACAATTCGCAGTTTGGTGTGTGAAGTTCCACACGTATCTTGTGAAGGAAGTCTTTGTACGACCAACGCCAGATCTGAGTCTGTCGAGGTGACCAAGCTTTCTATCAAAGGTCACAGCCTTTGGCTTGTGATGGGCTGTCCACAAAATGCTTAGGTTCAAAGAAGAGGATGACCATTGCTCATACCATCTGTCATTGATACAGGATGATCGATAGGGATACTGTACTGCAGTGTCAGGATTGGGTAGCAAGTGATTCCGGGAATTCTCTGATCCTCAAAAGGGTGTTGATGGGGGATTAGGTCCACTGGTATTATTTTATAATGCTATTTTTTTTCAAACACAATTCACTCTGTTGGTTTTTAATAGACAATCCCAAATCAAAACTAAGTTCATAACATTTCTAAACATGTTAGGGTAATTCAAAACTTCGAGAACAGCTGGTAGACATCGCTTGGGTTATTTCTTCTGGTGATGTATTGCGACTATATTGATCTTCAGCTACCATTTGCCGTACTAAAGTGGTTTGTTCGATTTATGTTTTCCATCGTGTTGCCTACGTAATATGAGCCTGGTACATGCATACACTCACCGCCAAGTATCATGGATAATTAAAAATGCTAATTTAATGGTTAACCATTAAACAGCAGTAGTATTTTGAGAAAGAATGGATTAAAGGCTGGTGGAGATGGAATCTCAGGCCGACATATGAGCAGATACGGTCTTTCATCTGATATCGAAGGGATTGCAATTTACTAAGCTAAGTCGGATGGTCCAACAACGATCGGGAATGATATTATGTGATTTTGCGTTATTCTGTGTTGGCTCATTTTAAACTATGTCTCATTAGGCCATTGTCGCCCACTTCAAAAGCTCCTGGTCAGTGACTAAAGCACACTTACGTGTTACGGTTGATGTTTAAGACCCTAGGTGCGGTTTCCTAATATAGGGTTACGAAACCATATGATCTTACAAGTTTTATAGCAAAAAATGGGAAACACATGGTAAATCGACCAAGAATATAGTCATATTTGTTTCAAGACTCTGGTTCACATTAACCGGTTTTCTGGTCAAATTTTGACTAGAAAACAGTGTTGTAAGTCTATTACTCGACACACTATTCAAAAGTGATAATGCACCATTGCAACTTTTAAGAGTGGTGATATGGCACTATGACTCTCCGCTAACTTGTATGTTCATAGATAAAACGGTCAGATGATAATATAAAGTGCGCCCAAATGCTCGACATGACACGTGTGGACATTGTTTAGTATGAGCCAACCAGTATGTTTTGAATGTGTAGAAAAATTTTGTCAAATCCACTATAGACTCAATATCCTAATATCAAGCACAGTTGAAACATGTTTAGGAATTCAATCGTGTAGTTATTTTTACGAGTTTAGAAACCCATTGGTTTTGAGTAAATTGTATGATGAATGCACAAGAACTGGCTATGGTAGAAAACCAAACACACATCTGCTGAATTAGTTGAATGAAATCGTTTACTTGGCATTATGAATCCAATGTTGCAAAAATGACAGCACAAACCATGGTACGTATTGCAACAAAAGTCCCCTTGAGACCGGTCTAACTCATGGGCATTAGGACAATGGTGTCTTGGGTCTGTGATTCTTTTGACTGAGTTAATCAATCAATATAAGTATCAGGCAGGAGGAAAACTAGAGAACGATTATGAGAAAATTACATAGCAGTCAGGGTAAGACGAGTAGAAAAAACATGAATTAGATTATCACTGAATGTCTTTTCAAGAACAGAATCTGTATCTCCACACATTCCATTTGCCATTTAATTAATTGTCTCTGCGGACCCCACCTTTCTCCTTATAGTAATCTTTGATTGGCACATTAATTTCAAATTGTATCATTTGCGGACATTAGGTACTTAATACACCCTTTTTTTATTTATTAAACACCCTTAGATTTTATTACCACGCCCTTGAAATTATAGCCAAGATATTATTTTCAAGTTTAATTTTGTACTTTCCTTGCTATTATGGCTATTAGAACCTATTCTGCATTCTTTTATTGTGTTTGACCTCATTTGACCTTTTTGAACTCTAGGTGACATTGAACATGACATGTTGAGGGGTTTTCCAAATTTAATTATCTACCGCTCTGCAAAATGATGCTTTTATAAACAAAATGCACAATGTACCATTTATCTGCTTAACTGTACAGTTAAAGTGATACATTACTGTATTAACATAAATGTCAGCCTTTGTATTGTGTTTATATATTTTCTTGTAGTAGCTCAACAATAAGTATTCATGCATCGGGTAAATTACAGATATAATACCCTTGAAAGAGGCTCAAATGGAGGTGAACACGTTGGTGTATGGAATGAAAACTTGGAGGCTGGGTCGTTGTGATGCGAAAATTTTCAAAAAGGTCACGACAGGTCTTTAGGGGTCATTCAAGGTCAAGTAGGTCAAATGGGGGTAAAAATTGTGTATCCAGACGAAACTTCCCCTATTTTCTCGCGAGATCGAGGGTAGCACGTTTCTGGGATCTTGGTGGGTGGGTGACCATTGACCGTCCGAAGACACAGTTGTATGGGGTAGGGATCAAAGGTTCATCAGGGGTAATCAAGGTCACGAGGTAAATGGGGTTGTAAATTTGTGTATGGACATGAAACGCGTCATTCAAGCCAGGTGATCATGAAAACCAGGTGAATCGGGGCCCATCTAGTTAATATTGATTTGCAAATTGGGTTGCCTTCAAGTTTGATTATAAGTCGATCACAATTCCCGGTTTTTAGCTTGCTTTTACCACTGTTTACCAGGGGGAGGTAAGAGAAAGAGGAAAAATATGGAAGAGGAAGAAGTGAGGTAGGAGATGGTGGAGATTGTATTTTTTTTTTTTTTTTACTTCACTATCTAGACCTATAAATATTATTCAGGGGGCAATGTTGAACCGATTCATTCGAGCAAAAGGTTTTGAAATGCCTGATGCAGGTTTTTGAAGAAAGAAAGTCTACCTATGGTTCGGGTAAGTAGACCTCTTCGGCACAATTACATATATAGAACTGACACAAAAGGAAAACTTCTTTTTTTTGTTCAGTGTTCAGTATATTTTTGAGGAAAAACGGCGTTTTGAAATTTGAGTTATTAGGCTGCAGTAATTAAATGAAATTAAAAGTAAACGGCTTTTCCAGGTGTTTGTTCGATTTAGGTGTATTGTGTTCTCTATTTGAATAAAAAACTTGCGGTTTTGATGGTAGACGCAACATGCTATGTGCTAATTATTGCTGGTTTTACCAAAAAAACGTGCCCAAACGGCGGTGTGGTTTATCTCTTGGGAAATGAACATGGATTTGAGGGCCTACAAATTGCAGGGCGACACTGAGAAAAATACGGTCTTCATCTGATCATCAAAAATCAATAGCCGGGTAAATCAGGGGGTCCTAAAGACGCATCGGAACGGGAACACGCACTTAAGCGTGCATGGTTTCTAAACTCTGACAGGAGTACTGAAATAAAGAATCAATTTCTATTCATAATTGCCACTGAATTTATTTAACGTTGCAAAACTCAAATGTTTGTGTCGCTGTGTTCTAAGGATTCGAATACGTATTTGACTGCTTGAAACCCGTTAATTTCTACTGCTGATATGATGAGATTACTATAGCTGCTGGTGTTGACTTTTTGAAATGATTACCGACGATGCCACGATGATAAAAATAAAACGATGGCGGCGGTATGATGTTGCAAAAACCATAATAAACGTTATGCAAAGATAATTAAATTGTTCCTGAAAGGCGATATAAAAACAAGATGTGTTGCAAAATTTAGTGTGCAGAATATCCAAATTTAAACCTAAAGAAACTCAAACTTTGACAATGTGGCTTAAATTGTTACTAATAGTATTCGTCCTTTTTTAAAAGGTACACATGAGCCAGTGCCACCAACGTCAATGAAACTCCCGTCTTCATTGTCCTACTAAGCAGTGTTGCTGATTTAAAGGAGAGAAGCAAAGGTTTTGCGCTGGTGGAAGCTAATAAAAACCCTACGCGCGTGGAGGTTATCAATTAAGGGAGAGGGGCCTAGGACCACTATCTCTGTACAAGAAATCATTTTACAGGCTCACGATTACCCCACCAAATAACTTAACCTAACTCGTCAATGAACTCCCATCACAACTCACCAACAATAATATAAAATCAACTCATGATGAATTCATCAGTTAAGCCACCAAAAAAACCATAACCAAAACACTTAAAGCCATGATTCATTGAGACGTCTAACTTCTTCTTAAGTCCATTGGTGATGGAAATGATGGTGTCAAGATTTTTAGTCAAAGGAGTATGGTGATCGGTGGCCACGTGTATCCAGGACTCCCAGGTTAAGCAATAGCGTTTGATTCAAATTGATGTCTTTAACTACAATCCAAAGATTAAATTTTACATCCTGAAATTTAGAGGTGTAAGGTTGGCGAACCAATGAAGAGTAATGGGTTGCGGAAAATACGGAATAATGATACGTTAGTATCTAGGGGTGTTTAAGAATAATGAGTTTATACAAATGCGATAAAATTAAGAGTGAAGCCTGTTTACAAGTATGCAGTATATATTAAAAATAATACCATCTTGGAATGGAATTATGCTAATCTTTTTGTTGCGTGGAAACAATGGTACAAGACTTAACGTGGTTAGATATACCGATTTTTTATTCATTCTTTCTTCCGACAAAATATGGGCTGCACAAATCAGCAAAAGTATTAAGTCCAAATGATACCCAGATGTAAAAGATAAGAGGAAACGCTGAGTCATCTCTTATTAATGTAAAGAGTTGCATAGTTTGGCATGAATTTAGAGGACGTGGAACATATTTTTGATTATGAAAAATGATTTGATATTATAAAAAAACAGGTTGAGAATTTCATATGAAAACACAATGCTTGTAATGGCACGGCTTACATCTACATGAGTAGATGTAAGCGGATCTTCCTCTGACAATTACGCTCTCCAATGTGGGTTGAAGAAACAAACCGCGTAAAGGGAGATTCTTGAGAGTACAAATATGGGACCAAAGGGTAGAAATCCATTTAGATACACATTCATGTAATCTAAACTTGTTAACTTGATTTACTTTTTTTCTCGAGTAATTTTATTATCTTTTGTGATCTACGTGTTGTACAGTCTTGACCCTCCCCAAAAAAGTAGTTGTGCTTTTATATCATCTACGCGTCAGGTGTGTACATAGTAATGTAAGGGGTCCAATATTGCATTCATATTGATTTGCACCTACATGATGATTCGCAAGTGTGAATTACTCCATAACACGGACCTGAAATACAGTCGGTAGCCGGGGGAAACCTGTGGTTGCGGTGTTTGCTCACGCTATCAAGCTGCAAGATGGGATTATCCGAGGTGTGGGGAGTGAGTGTTTTTTTTTAAAAATTATAGCCGATACATAAATAATCTTTGAAGCGTTTGGAATTACAAAATGCATCCTTTAATAAATTTCTCAAAATGTGATAATACAATTTGTGGTGCTTTGCACCTTCCAGTATTGCGATAATATTTATTTTTCCTTCTGTACCGTGCTGGTTAGTGTTTGTGTGATATAAGTGTATATATAAAAAGGCCCAGCCCTTGGGAATTTTGGCAAACAGGCCAATACAATCTCCGGGGAAAGCTTATTAAAACATCCACCATCTACCCGGAGAAACTAGGTAGTTACAATTTTTCAAAAATCTACACATTATTATTTTGCTAACATTTCAGGTGATGGGAGAAATACAGCAAGGGCCCAACGAATGCAAATCCTGTGTGCCGAACCCATATGCTAAGTTTTGGAATATCTGCGTTCCATGTCGACGGGCTCAAGGCTTGGAATGAAAACAGTAACACAAACAGTAAGATACATATTTTTTCGAGTGATTCAGTTAGCGTTTAGCTCTTATGTGCCCAGCTCATGTTATTAGAAAAACGTTTTATTGAAAAGTAAGATTACAAATTTTCTGAGTAGTTTTATTTAAATATTTTGACGTTGTGGCATTTAGTCAGGTCCATAGATGGGTCATATTTTCCAAATGACACTTGAGGTCCTTGCTTAAATACTGCGCTGGAAGTGACGACCAATTAAAAACAATACCGAAAGTTTCGCTACCTTTGTAAGGCCAAAGTGCTTTTTACTGGTCGTTAAAAAAAAAACAAAATGTTTTAACAATTTTGGTTTTTATCGTTTTTTTTTTACTTGTTCTGTTTTTTTGTTTATTTAAATTTAGTCTAAAATCCAAAATGGTGGAAAAATATCATATATGCCACAAATGGATTGATCTTCGTACGAATAGTAGGCACTGCAATTGCGTACTATCTGGGTTGTAACAATGTCAATAGGTGTTTGTTTTGTGTGTTTGTTGGGTTGGGGTGTTAGTGAATGGTGCTTCAGCTACAATGGCTATGTTGCGCCAATTACTATGCAGACTACAATACAATTACCGAATGCACTTAGCCATTCAGTCGACAGGATGTTAGGTTGTCTGCATCTCAACCACCAAAAACGGTTATTGTTCCGGAGCCGTATTGTTCCGGAAGCCATACGAGGATGAGGCGGAGGTCTTAAATTACGGTATGGGTATATAAGCCGCGAACATATCCATACAGGTATCAGTTTGATTAGAGTGTCCGGTGACGGAGTGTCCGACCAACCATCTGTCTATTGTTTTCCATTGAGTGTTGTATGCGTTCGTTATTTCAAACACTGTACCAATAGCATCCATCTACAAGGTCACGATTTATTCCGACATGTTGCTATGGTAGCTAGGACAATTACATGTGGATACTCAGTTTCTTTACACTGCCACGGTCGGAACCTTACGGGCAATAAGGTGTTGTTATACTCCATTCGCCCTGATATAGGAGCTGGAAGAGTGAAAGGGTCCTATCCATTAGGTTAAAATAGGGAAGAAGAAATTTTAACGATGAAAGAAGTTCGCTCCGTGCCTAACAGATAAAGTGACTTGAAAGGAATAGGGCCAAGTACAACAACTTAAGTTTGTTACCCTGTACTTGTTCTGGAATTGAACTTTGTAATTTTTGGTAAATATTATTAAGATATTCTTAACATTATACTGCATCCTAGGGAGCCATTACTGAAAAAACCAATTGTAGGCTAATACATACAATACAAACGGCATTTGAAGTTGAGCCTTCTCAAAAAGGTCAAAGCGCTTCACAAAATAGAGAGTAATTAGATTTAGCCCAAAACAGTAATACAACAGGTATTGTTAAAGATGAACCATGGAGATAAGTACTAACATCAAACTATAAAATAAAACAGAGAAAACTGCACAATTAAATATCAGTGAAGGCAATAACTAACAAAAAACAATTGAAGCACACATCAACTCTTAGGAATAGATGACATTTTAGAGCTTTCTTAAAGTAACATTTACAATGGACTTGGAGTGGCGAACAGAGATAGGAAAGAGTTCCATAGGCTAGGGGCCCGCATTGCTGAAAGCCCTGTCACCCCCGACCGTTTTGTGCGGGAAACAGTGAGGAGCGTCTTGTATTTGCTAGAATCGCAATCCTGGCCGCCAGGAAATACAGAAGAGAGGTATTCGGACAAGGAAGATGGCAATTGTCCGGAAATGCCCTTGTAAGTAAGAAGCATAAGCTTAACGACAACACGCCTCCCTGAATGGTAGCCAATGGAGCTCTTAAGGAGTGGTGTGGCTGGTTGCTCCTTCTATCAGATCTGACCACCAGCATGGCTGCTCTATTTTGCAAAATCTAAGGTTACTCCGATCTCTGGCCGACAATCCATACAAAAGTGAATTGCATAGTCAATGCGAAGATAAAATAACGGTGAGCGGACGAGATGATGACAAACTATCAAATGTGATAAAGGACGATCCGGTAAATATGCGAAGTGCGAAGTTAAAACAGACTTAATGATGACCTTTCAGTCATAGACATTGTCAGATCAAACACGACACCAAGGTTCTAATTGCCGAGGACTGGGGAACATCCACTGTCCCGGACCCTGATGGTAATATCTTTGAGGCGATTGCTGTAATAGGATGAACATGCGATGAAAAAAATTCTGCCTTTTCATCATTCAATTTGTTGTTTCCAGCGACAATCCACTCACTGGATTGCACCAATACAAAGAAAGAGTCCTTTGACAGCATGTTTGGCACACGTCGATCTTTTTAGGATCAAATGTCACAATTTCGAGCTGCATCACATCAGCATACATGTGGTAAGCAATTTGTGCTTCCGGATGATTGATGCGATACAGTATGTGGACATTATGAAAAAGAGAGGCCGACCACAGAACCGGAGGAAGACGAAAGGGAGATGATGCTGTTTGAAGCATCCCCCAATGCGCACACGAAAAGAGCGTATGCAGGTAAGACCGAATCCACTGTAAGGCAGTACCTTGATTTGAAGTATCATGAACCTATCCAAAAGAATGGCATGGCCACCGTATCAAAAGGCTGCGGAAAGATCTCAGCAGCAAATAGCAACTGACTTACGTTGTGATTTGCATTGAGGATATCGGTCATGACACGAAAGTGCCGTTTCAGTGCTGTGTCGTTCGTTGTAAGCTGACTGAAACTTCTCATTTAAGTCAGTTGAGACAAGATATCCTTTATTCTGGGAACTCACATTTTCTCCATGAACTTAGGCACGCAGCTAATATTTGACACAGGGCGATAGCTCAGGACACCTCTTTGTCTAGGGAAGCTTTTTGAGAATGGGTGTCCAGGCAGCTTCCCCGAGCTTAGCTGGGAAACACCAGTGCGGCTAATTGTTAATGATCCATTTTATGGCCAGCCAGAGTTGCAACATTCTCCTAGTAACACCAATGGAAATGGTGTCTCAGGAACATGATTTTGATGAGTTGACATAATCACCTTGGTTACGTCTTCAACAGTGACTGGAATAAACTCATGTATTGGAACTGTCCTCATCAGTATTGTCCCGCTTGGATCATTCATGCGAGTTTGGACCTGGATAATTATCAAGGTCCCGTCTGATTTTGTATACCCTTGTCGCTGAAAACGTGGCATGAGCTCCTTAGTTCAGTAGCTGAATTACAGTGAGGAAGTTGTTTAGTTTTTGGGGTTCAGAACTTATTCAGAGTAGCAACCTGGTTTGTTGTTAGCATTTTCTACTTTGTTTCTTCTATAATAACCTCCTTAGCATGATGAATGGGTTTACCAGTCACAGCTGATTGTACAGTGTAATGCTCAAGATCGAACCACTATTTCTATTTTTACACCCATTTCTCCTCTGAAACGATCTAGTTCGCGTCTGGCAGTCATCAATGCTTATTAAACCAAGGTTATCGTGGTCTAATAATGCGTGGAACGCTGTTTGAAGGAGGTGCATGGGGGAATCGAGACACGAATTTAAAGACTCATCAATTACCAAGCACCTCATCAACCTGAGCCATCACGAAGTCAAAGACTGCCATTCTGATGAAATGTCATTTGAGAAAGAGTCCTTGTCCATATTCTACTGACCCTATACAACTGTATGGTCCTTCCACTGTTTCGTACCCTTGCCAAATTAATTTCCACGATTATTTAGACTAAAGGAGTTTAACTGCGCCGACGTGATAAAACTGTGGTTTGCGGTTTTTTGTGTTTAAGGCCAAGGTTTTCATTTCCAAATTTTAGTCCAATGTGCTTCACTATTAAGAACTCGTTGGACCCATCTATGAGTGGGTATTGGCTATTGTATTAGTTTGTTATTAGTTTAGGCACGGGCCGTAGCCGGGGAGGGGGGGGGGGGGGGTGCGGGGGTGCGACGCACCCCCCCCAAAAAAACATGACAAAGGTTCCGCATTTAATATAGAGGTCCGCTTTGTCTTTTGAAAGGTCCCGCTTGTGATATAAGTTTGGTCGCTTGGCTATTTTTTGTTAAAGTGTGGTGCTGCATGGTAATATGAATACTTAAATGCATTGGTGCCCCCCCCCCCCGGGCTCAGAATTGGAGACGACGGTGAAAAACTTTGAGTCAACCGGCAGCGCAGCGAGCCCGAAAGAATGGTTTGTTGTACGCAAAAGGTCCACTTTCTGGCACCCCCCCCCCCCCACACACACACACACATAAATTCCTGTCTACGGGCCTGAGTCTTAGGTAACGTCTTAAAGTAATATGAGTCCTCATATCACCACCTGTGGTGCAAAACATTTTTACCATATCAGGATTACCGAAAGTTGGTTTTGAAACAACTGACCTTGATAGTCAAAATCCCACCGTGTACAACAGATCCACGAATTACTCAGGTGTCATATGACTTGACCTTTACTTGATCCTTTTACTTTGAATATTACCTTTGATGGCGGTTGATATGAACGTTCCAATATCTGCCACAGTTCGTGCAAAGAGTTCCTTTCACCTCTCTCAGCATACCTATAATAAAGGCGTTGGTTCCCGTAGTCTTTCTCATTCAGATCTTTAATACCGCCTCACGTGACTTGTGC
>JAMKCH010037608.1:0-13495 GCA_023653785.1 Ophioderma brevispina | reverse complement strand
AATATGGAGAATATAGGCGAATCAAGCCCGATAGTACGAGACCCTCACTTCACTTTGCTTAAACTGCGCAAATGGTGCTATGCATTATTTTTATATTTCTGGTAGGCCTATTCGTACTTTATAATCAGATAGAGAAAAAGCTCTTAGATTACCCATTTTCCGAATTTGGGTTCGGTTATCCATCGTGCTGGAAAAAATGTTTTGCTGCTTATTGTGAGGACGGTGGTTGTGGGCCCTTAGAATACTGTGCCTTTCCCATATATAGTTTGTGTCATCTTAAGTTGAAGTGACGTCACTGCGACTTTATGTTGCACACCCATGAGTTCGCGAGCGCTATGCTTGGAATCAGTGCATGATACGCACGCGAAAAAAGGCGGCACGATCGAGAAGACGTTTGTGAGAATGCAAAGACGCAAAATGACGTAACCTTCAACTTTAGATGAGACAAAGTATAGTTACTATTTGACAATTTGAAATTTCCTGTTTAAATTCGAGGGGCACAGGCTAAAGAATCCTCATTGACATGTCAGCTTTTAAGCCCAAAATCTATCAAAAACCCTAATATAATAGAATAGGTCTAAACCGGGACTGATGCCGCCTCTCCTGTCACAAACTGCAGAATATAGATTTACACAAAGTATGATACGAACTCCGAGTCAGAACATAAAGATAAAAAGTGAAAGCGAATGCTATATGCCTAAATCGAAAGACTCGATCTCGCTGGTCACCAACACTCAGAGACAGGCGCTCAACACGTTGCGTATTATTCTGCCGTTTTTTGGTTGGTCGAGCTGTGGCGAACTCAAGATTTCGCAAGTGGTTTCATTTTTTCAAGAAAATCCTGATGTTCGCATGAATATCTCAAAAGGGTACTCGGTGACCCATGATTTTTTTTTGTTTTATAGAGCTGACATAGTGCGCAACTTATATAAAAAAATCACAAACAAAAAACAAATTAGGCTAAATTTTAGCTATAACCAAAATGTCCTCGAATAAATGATTTTTCCATAGACTTATGTAGTTATTTTTGGCGAAAAATGTGTAATTTTTGTATGGTTTTAAACTCACAAAAGGTGACATCGGTGACCCCCCGATTTTTTCTTGAATTTTCGATCATACGATGAAACCGTATTTATGCGAAGTTGGAAAGGAACATTATGGCGGGAAGTATAGTAGACCCAAACCCCTTAATTAATATCTCACTAATTCGGTCACTTTTAAGATTGTACTTTGTGCATGTATATATCCGTCATGAGTCTTCCAACAGGGCCAATCTGAAATTTGGTCGAATTGAGTTTTTTTGCATATTATATCTAATCATATCACAGCTCTTTGTCATATCCAAATATTGAGCAAAAATAACATTCCAATTTTGTAGAGTATAAATAAAGATTTAACTTTTTGGAAATCATACCCAAAACGCCCAAATGAAAGTCTTCCAAACATACCATCTGCATTTGTCTGTTTGCCTGTCCTAAAACCACCTACGCCCAGCTTATATAAGTCCTATCGATTCACTGGGATTTCGAGATTCATCTCGTCTCTCGAATTCCATCTCCTCTCTCTCGATCAACACTGGGTAACCTATAGAAGTCTGGTCGAAGTTTATAATTAGTACAATGTGTGTAAATTAGGCCTTTATCTAGACGATTTTGCGACACTAATTGTTTTGCAGTATTTTTAGTTTGGCAACAATTCGATTCTGCCAAATATTACTGGAAAATTACAGTATTACTGTAAAAGATTGATTCAATCAAAACACTGACATATAGATTTTGGCAGTGATTACCGATATTGTGAATGGTTGAAAATAAAAAGCACACTGACGAACACACTAAACTTAGTAGGCCCTATCCACAAATGGTCAACCAAAATTTTTGCGGTGCATATAACATCTATAAATTTTTAATCTTGATAGCATGGCCTTCACCTCAAAACCCTAGCTGTACAGTTTTCGCGCCGATATTTCAACCCGTTTTGAATGAGACTAAAACATTTTGTAAGCCCCATAGAGTACTATGTAAACTAATATTGTCGCCCAAATGGGGCATATTTTTCGCTCTATAACATCCAAACATCCTTAGCCCTAATATGATCACAGGTAAATGAGAAAAATAGTCGCTATCCTTCTTATAACCAACATTTTGACCATTTCGGGTAAATCTGGGGTCCCATGGGACGAAGTCTATTAGCGATCGGACCATGGACCTTTAATTTTGGTAAAACATAATGCATTAAACGGTAAAATATAAAGTGAATTTGGATGGAAACTATAAAAGCTGTAGTTTATGGGATTTTGTTGGCAGAATTGCTGCCAGTGTTTTCCTGTAAGAATTACAGTATTTTTCCTGTAAATAACCTATAATTGAAAATCCATAATAGTGCATAATAATGTTGATATAATTCAAAGTTCAAATAGGAGCCTCTCTTATAAATTTAGTCGTAATAGGCCTGGAAAATTGGACAAAAAAGTATTTTGCTTGATTTTTTTAATTTGCAATATATTAATTTGAAAGGAAAGTAATGCATATAAATTCAATGCTCTTATATTTTCCCTGTATATAAGGTAGCATAGTATCGTGGTTAGGTATTTGGGTTCATATCAGAGGGTCCCAGGTTCGATTCTCAGTTAGAAAGGCTTACATGAATAAAAGTTACTTACATGATTAATTTACAGCCAAATTAAGATCAATAATGATAAGTAAAACATAGTACCTCAACATCTTTTTCGTTTTTCCTCTTTTCTTTGCTATATTTCCCCACATACCTATGATATTATTTTGAGTTTCATCAACTTAGTTGAAAATTAATAATTAAACTAACTTGATAATTTCTCTGTGTACTTACTAAATAAGCGCAATTAAATAATGTGATTTTGAGTACACACTGCAAAACATAGGGTGTTAAAATTAACACTGCCGGTGTTCTAGGAGGACCACACCAAGAGGGTGTCAACATTCAACACCTTTGGTGTTATTTGAACACTATTTGGTGTTAAAACAACACAATAGGGTGTTAAAATAACACCAAAGGTGTTGATTTTTGACACCCTTTTGGTGTGATCCTCCTAGAACACCGGCGGTGTTAATTTTAACACCCTAGTTTTTGCAGTGCATGTAGAAAAATTATTATTTACATTATCACCCATCTCAATTAAAATACATGATTAATGGTACATTAAAAGATTACTCATTGAAATTACTCAATATAATGGAATGCAACCCGATTACACTTCATTTTATTGAGTAGATAGAGGAAAATATTTTCCTTTCAATTCCAATAACGAAAGATGTTTAATATGAGAAAATTATCATTCTGCGTTTTCAATAAATACCACTTTGATAATCAGAAATGTTTGCAATTTGAATTGAAATTAAACGTCAGAAGTCTTTGAAATACAAGTTAACAATAAGCACCGCAGTAGAAATGCCAGTGTAAAGAAACTGAGTGTCCCCCATAAGAGAGTGTCCTAGCTACCATAGCAACATGTACGGAATAAACCGTGACCTTGTAGACGAGGCCATTTGAGTACAGTGTTGAAACAAATGATGCGTACAGCACTCAATGGAGAACACAATAGACTGATGGAAGGTAGGACACTCAGTCAAACGGACATGGAGAATATGACCACCGGCACAAGGCAAACCTGTATCTAACCTCAAAATGGTTTGTTTTTTACTCATAGAAAGTTTTCAACTATAATGGACGAGTGCTGTGACTCCAAAGGTGAAACATACGCAATGGTCTGTTTGATGACAAAAATAAAATAATATCCATGGGAATGTCAATTTCATTTGAAATTGTACCATAGACACTCCGAAGTCGTTTATTTTTACGATTTTTAGAAACATCATTTGACACTAATTGCTAATATACTCTCCCTATAGTTTTCGTTATTAATGATTTTCGTCCGAACGCCTCGTAAAAGTAATACAAATATAAATGACTTGGTAGTAAGATAAAGCTTTCTTCTTGATAAAATAGTGATCTTTGATTCCTTTTACTCTGCAAAAAGTATCAAAATATACACCTTCAAGCAATAAACAGATAAATCACAACTTCTTCCACTTAACGTTTATGGAAGTTATTATGTCCAATAATTCACAAAACCCAGGGTTTCAAACGTTAGACATACTTTGGATGTCCTTAGTGTTCTTACACATGTAGGCCGATGCTGCAATTTGGAAATACAGCAAAATACTGTAAATTTTATGTCCAATTTACCAGGCGTATAAAACGACTACAACTGGAGCTTTTATTCGATTTTTTTCCGAGTATCAACATTATCGTACATTATTACGAATTTTCAATTATACTATTAAGTACTACGGTTTACAGGAAAATTACTATACATTTTACAAGAAAATTCTGGCAGCAATTCTGCTAACAAAACGCCGTAAAATACAGCTTAAATTACAGGTTTCCATTCAAATTAATATATTTATAGATTGATATATATATATATATATATATATATATATATATATATATATATATATATATATATATATTTTTTTTTTTTTTTTTTTTGAAAAACCAGGTTTTTCGATTTGAAAAGCTAGGTTTTTGATAAACCTAGTTTATCGGTCGAGAAACCTGGTTTTTCAGTGAAAAACCTGGTTTTCGGTTGAAAAACCAGGTTTTTCGGCGAAAAACTAGGTTTTTCTCTTTCATTGTGCAAAATACTTGCCATATACGCCATACAGGCGAATGCGCATTCGTCTCCTTTGACATATAAACAAAGGACGGTTTTTAGTTTTTGCAAACAGACCAATCACTTTATAATTAAATTTGACAAGGAAAACAAAGGATACTTGAATTGAAAGTGTGCTTAAAATGAAGAACGTTTCAATGTCCACTATGTACAAATGAAATCATTTTCCTAAAATGTTTCAAATTTTAGATATGCAAGTTCATAATTCTCTAAAACTTCAATCGCCGATATCTCGAAATGTGACTTTTGGTCGATTGGCCTGTTTGGAAGATTCGTGACGTTTTTTTTTTTTTTTTTTTTATATATATATATATATATATATATATATATATATATATATATAACATTAAGTATTAGGCTTGATTAAATCAATTGTAAGTACAAAATAAAAAAATAGAACCACATCAATCCTTTTTTCTAGCTTCATTGGCATATTTTGCCTGTAAGAGATGATGACGGCTAGAAAATCATACAAAAGCATAGTCATTTCTAGCGCCCTCTGCAGGCAAAAGTATGTTTAACATGTTCAATACCACCGTATGACATTGTCTGAGGCCATCGATCGACTCTTTTTGAGTACGCCATACAGGCGAATGCGCATTCGTCTCCTTTGACATATAAACAAAGGACGGTTTTTAGTTTTTGCAAACAGACCAATCACTTTATAATTAAATTGGACAAGGAAAACAAAGGATACTTGAATTGAAAGTGTGCTTAAAATGAAGAACGTTTCAATGTCCACTATGTACAAATGAAATCATTTTCCTAAAATGTTTCAAATTTTAGATATGCAAGTTCATAATTCTCTAAAACTTCAATCGCCGATATCTCGAAATGTGACTTTTGGTCGATTGGCCTGTTTGGAAGATTCGTGACGATATATACCATAACATTATAAGTACATATGTAAAATATAAAATGTCAGATAAGACAGTATGTGATGTGGGCGACGCTTTGATCCTCTTATAGAAGATTTCAAGCTAAGCTAATTTCATGCAGTCTTACATGAAGGATGAACCAAAATTTGTAATATTGAGTGTATCATTACTAAATTGTAATTTTGTTTTGGACATACCATATTCTTGAACCAATCTGATTAAAATCATTAAAACAGTGTTATTATAGAAAAATTATATCATTTGTGCACAAGGCTCTTTTGTTTGTGTTTAAAGGGTATTTCTGACCTTTGACGTCCACGAGACATCATAACATATTACTTTCCGATTTGAATAATTTCCATATTTAAATTTTCCATTTAAACGTGGTTCTTTTGTTATGTGTTTTAATTTCTGTCCTTGGTAAAACGAAACTCTTTTACATAATGAGGGTCTTTGCGGAATGATATCCGGTTGTGACTACTAAACATGCTGGAAAAAGATGAGCGGGTTAATATCGTGTTATAATGTGAAACTATTGCGTGTTCGTTAGTGATTATCAATTACCTTTATTGTACAAGGTTGCATTTTTTAAAATAAAAAATATACGTATACATGTTCTAGAACACATTGTTCTCAAACTGTTAAAAAATAAGAGTTAAATAATTTCTTTAACGTTTTAGTGTTCAAAAATAAATATTTATATGACTAACACTACGGTTTTTCCCCAAGTACTTTTGGACGGGATGAATAATTCAGGGTCGGCGCTGGGGTAAAATCATAGGAGTGGCGAAACATCACACGATTACCTCATATAGGTAAAAAAACCTAATTTTTACACAATTTATTGCTGAAACCCCCTGTTTTTCCTGAATTTTGAAACTGGGGGGGGGGCGCTCCCTTACCACGCCCCTGGTACCGCCCCTGACATAATTCTCTGTCAAGTGCTTACATTATGACCACCTAAGGTAGTAAAGAAGCATGGGCAATTTTCTAAAGTAAATGCAATTATCAGGTTTTCTTGCGGATAAGAACTTAAGAAATGGGACCAAATTTGAAGACGGTTGAAAAGCAACCAACAATTGTAATTGTTCAACTTTGACGTCTAGGCTAGCGGGCAGATCTCATAGCGTTTACAAAGGTGACGCACCCCTAACAAGTACATGATTTTGCTAAAATAAATTGTCTAAAATTATCAAAATCAGTTCTACGCGTGTTCTCACTTCTAGTATGTGCACATTTTCTTGAATATGAATTAAATGTCATCTCCTTTTTTCCCCTGAATGTCAGTGACGGGATGTACACCACGTTCCATTGACTCCAGCAAATAATGGTGCTATTGATAAGTAAATCCGCCCGTTATGAATAGGACAACAGACTTCAGATTCTCTGGGACTGCAAAGCCATTGTTATTGTCCATGACGTTAAAAGCTTTTGAATTGTTTTCAACGCCCGATTTAGACTGAGCTACAGCCTCATTCACGAAGAATATAAAACTCAAACTTCTGCTGGGAGTTCAATAACTTTGATTGTATATCTCATCATTTATTCAAAAAAGAAACGAAGATGAGCAAAAATCAGTCCCGCCGGACTATATCTGCTTTCACACCGGTGTGAAAGCAAATATAGTCCGGTGGGAGCCATAGTACGGGGCTCCATAGACGATAACGGAATAAAGCGTGAAACTAATGTTGCGGAAAGAGTCAACTGAATCGATTGCCCTATTGTTCACCATTGTTCCCGGACTATGAGTACGCCGGACAATGGTTACTTCTACACCGATGCCGAACAAACTTTTAATTGAATAGAAAAGAGGTCCTATTTTAATATGATTAAGTTATGGGTGTTGATTCTGCACCAAGATGTTAGGTCATAGCTTGCCAGTCAAAATTTCTTTCAAGATTTTTGCTCATCTTCGTTTCTTTTTTGAATAAATGATGAAATATACAATCAAACCGCAAGTTTGTTTCCCACGGTACTTGATGGGGTGTATGTGCAAGTGCCAGGCTCTCATATCAAGTAGAGAACACAATACACATAAATCGGAACAAGCACCTTTAAGGGGATCTTAAGAACTGAATTATGCTTCAAAGGGGGTCTTCGGAACTGCTGGCGAAACGCGAAATAGGGGTCTTAATGGTCGCACATACCCGTCATCATCATTCGGCTGCGGAGCAGGCGACTACAAGTTTTCTCCAAGCACTGCGATCATTTGCCAATGCAGTGATGTTTGCTGGCTGTAAATAATGGTCAACGTCCCCTAGGAGGTTATGGATGTAGGATACATAGCTTTTCCTCTGACGCCCAGGTCTCCTCTTGCCATGTCTTGGTTCGAAGAGAGCGTATCGTCTACATGGCTCATCTTCCGGCATTCGGAGAATGTGGCCAAGGAACCGTAGTTGATGTTGCCTTACAGTGTTGATGAGAGGCTGGGTGTTGGTCATAAGATGGATTTGTGAATTACTTACACAGTCAAGACGTTTGATGTTCAGCATTATTCTGTAGCATGATGTTGCAAATGCATTTATCTTGTTCTCCATGTCAGCAGATAGTATCCATGAATCACATCCATACAGGAGTACAGTCACACAGGAGGAGTTACAAATCTTAACTTTGGTGGCAATTGAGATGGATGAGCTTTTCCAGATCTTTTCAAGCTTCCAGAAGGCAGTCCATGCAAGAGCTTTTCGCCTAGTGAAGTCGCTGGTACTGGTGGCCATCATGGATCCAAGATACTTAAAGTTGGTCACATGTTTTATCGGCTGGTTGTAAACCTCCAGAGGTGTTTGGGGATTGCAGTTGATGGTCATATATTCAGTCTTTGATACACTGATGGTGAGGCCCAGTTGTTCTGCAACCGCAGCTGTTCTAGTGAGTTGAGCCTGTGCATTTGGTATTGATGACTCAAGCAAGGCAATATCGTCTGCAAAATCCAAATCATTTAAGGCTACCGCTGGGTATCTCCTTGACCGACGAGGATGTGTGACTACATCAGACGTGGTGTCATCTGTTGCCATTTTCATCAGGTAATCGATGAGTATGTCGAGTTGTCGTAAAGGACCCTGATGGCATTGACTATGACTTCAGGTATACCATAATGACGCAAGATTGCAAACATGACGCTTCTTTTGATGGAGTCGAATGCCTTCTTGAAGTCAATGAATGTGATGGTAAGAGGAGCTGGTAATTCCCAAATGCTTCAATAATCCTTCGCAGGATGTGAATTTGCTGTGAACAGCTTCTGCCAGGACGAAAGCCAGCTTGGTTGTTTCTTAACAAGGGATCGACATGGTACCCGTACCACTTTCTAATGCCAATGCCCTCACCCCCACCGATCTTGTGAAAGAAATGCTTTGTACGGACAATGCCAGTTGTGAGCCTGTTTAAGTTTACCTATGCTTTCCTATCAAGGTGACAGCCTTTGGACTTGTTAGATGGGATGTCCACAAACTGCTTTAGGTTCAAGGTAGAGGATGACCATTCCTCAGACCATCTGTCAATGATCCGGGATGATCAATAGGAATACTGCAGTGTCATGGATTCCGAGGAATTCTCTAATCCTCAAAGGGTGTTGGTGGTGGATTAGGCTACCAGGTTCGTTACACTTCTTGGCGAGCTTGATCGTCTGAAAGCTCCTCCTAAGGTTTGTAGGGGCCATGCCAGCAGCCAGACAGAATTGGAAGATATTGTACAGACGTCGCCAACACTTGAAGGCAACCACTATAGTATATAGATTCAAACCACCGTGTCACCTCTAGCACTTTTCTGAAGGTATGGACATTGAATGAGGGGCCGGGGACGTGCAGTGGGTGGAAATTAAAATTTCACGATAAATCTATTGGAATATGTTGTCCAATAACAGAGAAAAATCAATTCTATGCTTAATGAAAACATTCAAGTCATCGTAAACGCATTTATACTCTCTAAATTTCTTGGATTAAAATGGAGGTCAAATCCGAATTTTGATTATTTTTTTATTAGATTGTATATTAAATTTTTATTTTTTAATCTATACTTGGATTTGTCCTTGATAGCAATCCAATTAGATTGCTTTTTAATGTAAGAAATTTAGAAAGTACTTATAGCTATATTAACTCTCAAAACATTCTGACCAATCGTATTTGCGTCAGTGGTATTCAATGTAACAGGTGAGTTGAATGATACTAACTTCAAAGCGCACGTGTTTCTGATACAAAAAAAAAAACCAACACAAAAGTCTTTGCACTTTCAATGTGAAAATGATGTCAACTTAAAAGGCCAGATTATCTTAGTTCGTTTATGAAACAGGTAAATCGGACCACATATTTTCTTTTTCTGCCTCCTCTCCCAACTAATCGACGCTGTCCAAAACTTTTCCTCTGGCGACAAGTCTCAATGATTCATTCAGAATAACATCAATCTTGTGTGAGCGTACACTGTGGCTTGCAGCTTTTGCTTAGGATAAACAGAAGACATTACAGAGAACTCGGTCTTATCTGAGCTTGTTCATAATCGTCCAAGAGTTGATGTCCTTATTACACTGAGTTAATAGTTTGGAAATTAATGGTACATGCCATATCTCCAGGTTTGTTTGTGGAACAGTGGAAAACGATTTTTTCAAAGTAGATTGTAATGATGGAGTGTTTTTCAAGTAGGAAATTAATAGCTATTGTAGCTACTGTCTATTCATGGATTTGTAATATAGCAATGGCGGATATCAGTGATTTATAAATGTCTTATGCAAGTTGTACTGGCTAGAAACCAGTGGCGTACCGACGGGTGGGGGAGGGGCCCTCTGACTAGTACAGGGAACCTTTACGTCGTTTTTTTGACATTCGTTTTTTTGACATTGGTCATCGGCAATGAGGGTGATTCGTAAATATGAAATGCAAAAGATTGATAATGACTCGTCTGACATGCCCGAAATTTCAGTATGACTCCGTTGTACTACCTCTGACTCGAAGAAAAAGCGGGACGATATGGACCAAAATATACATTTTCATCACACTTCTTCGGGAAAATGCGACCAATTTCAGCCTAAATTTGGGCAACATTTATGTAAATTCGGAAATTTTCGCGCTATGCGCACATTTCGTCTAGTTCAGATTTAATTGGAGCAAATCACCGAGACGACTTGAAAATGTTGCCCCCTCTGGATCGACTGCCTCGGTATGCCACTGCTATAAACTCACAGAAAGCGTTCTTATAAAAATCAGGACATTGCTCTTAAAGCTGCGTGTTCCGATCGTCTTTGGGAGTTGGGACCCCCTGATTTACCCGGAAGTAGTATCGATTTTGATATCAGATGAAAGGCCGTATTTTTCTCATTGTCGTCCTGAAATTTGAGCCCTCAAATCCATTTCATTCCCAAGATATAAACAAAAAACCGCCGTTTTAGTGGTTAACCATCAATATTAGCACAGTATTGGATAGGGTTTTGCAACATGCATTATTGCGTCTACCACAAAACCGCAAATTTTTTTCCCACGGTACTTGATGGGGTGTATGTGCATGTACCAGGCTCTCAGGTAGAGAACACAATACACATAAAATCGGAACAAGCACCTTTAAACACAAACTTAGATTTTTGAATATTCATATCACAAGAGAAAGTTGTATTGTGTTGAGATCCCACAATCACAATAAAATGATGTAAATGCAGTTATTTTAAGTAATCTTTTTAGAGTGCCTAATATCATGGATATATGAAAGTGTCAAGTTGATAGTAATAATGCATAATAATATAAATACATTCTATAACTACTGAACCTTGTCTAGGGTAAAAGGGAAGTATAAGGACACAATGTTGACAATGCAGTTAACCAATACTTTACCTTTTATACCTCCTCTCTCCTCCCCTTTTCCTTTCCAACCACCTTCCTCCCTCCCAACATAACCCTCTTCTTCCCACATTTCTCTTACATTGCAAAATCATTAATAATGCTATATGTAAAGTAAACAGCACTACTTATTCAATATAATAATTAAAAAGCCCAGGGTATGCAAATAGAATTGATGTGATTTGTGTCAAGTCTATACAAGGAGGGGCCAGAAAGCATTTAATATTTGGGTTGGTGATGACATCGGTTGTGGTGCCATTGATTTATCAGGGAGTAATGGAAAATTCCAGGTGACTGGTGTTATCCTAATCATGACAACACTGAATGATAATCAATAGTTTCACTAATGATGTCACTGGTAGTGTATTCGTTTTTCTGGCCCTGTTTATTGCAGTGGAATGTCCCATAAGATTTGGAGAAGGTTATCATCTCATTTCCGGGGACCTAAGTTAGTGTTACATACAAATGTAAAACTATCTACCGTAAACGTAATTGAATGTTCAATACTATTAATGCTACCCGCAGTAAACACACCCAGCTTACATTTATAATTATCAAATACAAATAATTATAATAATGAGAATTTATAGAGCGCATAAAAACGCGGTTTTAAAACATAGCAAATATCAAACAATAAAGATAAAGAAACACTCTTATTGAGAATATTAATTAGTCAAAAAAGTGTCTTATTTGACTAATTAAATATTAGTCATGCACATTATTTATTATAATCCACAAAATAGTGCCAAAAAGTGGTTTGAATTTAAAAGAATGTGTTTTTTTTAAAGATTTCCGGATTAAATTTCATAATTGCAAATATTTCTACAACTTGAACATTTGGACTTTTTAATTACAAAATTCATCAAATGACTAATTAGCAAATGACCAATGTGTACTTAAATTCATCATTTTTGTGCTTGACAAACTAATTCTAGTCCGTTTTGCTGGGTCTAAAGTCGTCTTTAATTAGTCAATTCATTTGTCATTTGACAAATTAAAATTCGTCAGTCATTAATTTGTCATTTTAAAGTGTAAATTTAGAGGTAATTAAAATATTTTGTAATCATGAAAACTAGTTTAAAATATGGGAAGGTTATCTTCCAGCATAGCAAACATGTTTCCAGCATTGAAGTACATAATGAATGATAAAACAGCTGATTTGCGTGGCTAATTTTTAATTAGACAAATAACTTTTTTTGACTAATTAATATTCTCATTCTGACAAACTGAAATTGAATCCTGAAATTGACATAGAGTCCAGTGATTACCAGTGTATTCCAGATGTTATAGTGCCAGAGGTTTTACCGTCTTGGAGTTACATTACTTTTCATACAAAGGTTTTGTGACTAGGCGGGTACGCGGAGACACGAGGTAAGACAGATGAGCAGGAGCGACACCAGATAATATCGACTTGGGCAGCAGCATGTCTATTTTGGTATATTTGTCAAAATTCTATCTACACGTGTCATTGAGTTATATTGCGGGAACGACAGATAATGCTGTCGACAAAATCTTTCACGGTACAATTTATTGTCAACACCGCTATCTAAAGTAAACGACCTTTCTTCGTGTGCAGTGTTAAATCGAATTGGATTGCATATCATAATTATTTAGCAATATCTAGGCCTACATAACTATAGAGATGAGGACACACGGAAAACAGGACTAAATTTAGAGGAATAAATTATAAATAAAAACAATCAAATTGAAACATTTAAAAAAGAATGCACGAGATAAAATTTCCTTTGTTGTACCCTGCGTGCGCCAGACTGTCGTAGGAGATGAAGATATGAATCAGAAGAACTATTGGTGAACTTGATAAGGTCACAAAACTACAGAATAAAGAAGTAGATGTATCAGAGGAGCCACAGCAGATGCATGTAATAAATAATGTGCGGTAAAAGCAGTGTTTTCTAACTTAATGGGGATCGCGGGCCCTTAAGAATGGGCCACGAAGCTAACCTTTACCTAAAATCGGGTTACAAAATTCATCTGTATAATCCGGAAAAGCAATCATGGAAAAAAAGGCGCTTACTTTCAAAGAAGGGACATAATACCTTAGTTTGCCGATCAGTTAAAAGTGACAG
>JAMKCH010037607.1:0-32597 GCA_023653785.1 Ophioderma brevispina | reverse complement strand
CTCACGTTAGCATGCGTGCATGACTAACCTCCAAGCTAGTCAAGCGGTTAGTCAAGCGTGCAGAATAATGTGATGTTAGTATGCAAGTTAGGTCCTGCAGGCAGGACTAGGTAATGTTAGTCACATATGTAGTCTGCTGTTGACTAGCTTTACATTAGTCAAAACGGGCACCCATCTGGGACTAACTTTAAAGGTAGTCATGCCTGACCAATTTAGGTTTTCAGTGTTCCACGACAGATTTAGTATCTAGGCTACTCATAAGGCTCTTTGTAAGTTTAGTATTATGCGTATTACACAGTGATCTATCAGGGTCTAAGCGGAAGTCTGCTCTTGTTTTAATTTTGGACAGAGTTTGAAACAGCTAAAAATTATCATCAAAGCTTTGTACCGTTTGGTAGATTCACAGGCCTAGGCAGAGGTGGATTAAGCATTAAAAGGCAATAGCCTATCACACGAGAAACCTGTAATTTTTGCTCAACCATGTCGGAGTATTAAAATTTTGGACCATTTAACATAACTGAATATGCCCCCGTACATGGGGACAGGACTGTTGTTCACCCCATTTAGGGGATTGCTGTACCTAAAATGAGGATCTGTTGATTAAACCTAACCAAAATTAAATAAACACTCAATCGCGATTAGATACCGGTATCTCAAAAAGAAACCCTCAAAGTGCCCTCTATACAAATTGACACCACATCTGAAAAGTGCATTTCATTAGTTTCCGACACCGAAGAAATCTTTTCAATAGGATGGCCATATGACTGCGGTATGGCCGATGCAAACATTGTACCACTTTTTCATGTATCCACGGATTGTTACTCTTGCACTGTAAAAATGATCATTAACTAACAGCGTTTTGACTGGCCAGCTGGGACTCACAAAGTTTTTGTTACAGTCATTTGCACGTTCGAGTCCCGTTTTACAGTTATTTGCACGTTTGAGTCGGCTAACAGTCAAAACGCCGTTATGTTAAGATAATTTTAACAGTGGTCAGTTGTCTTAGACAATAACATAATTCTCCAAGGCTCATCGTTGTCATGATTTCCTTGTTTTTGCCGACAAAGGTCAGTAGTTTTTTCTTGATATTGAAAAGTTTAGTTCAATTATTAAATTCGTAGAGCTTGCATCTTTCTTCTTAACTGCGCTGCTCTTACCTCTACTTGGGGAAGTTGGCCATCTGTAACACGGATGCAGACTTGCGTTCTCGTTTCATTGCCATAAGTGACTTCTAATATTCTTGTCGGTCGGATGCTTGCAAAGGCAGCGGTTATTCTGTCACGAAGATCCCAGATTTGACTTCGCTAGCCTTCGCCCTCGAGGAAACATAAAGCAGGACCCACCAGCCAAAATTGGCAGAACTCGCAATAGATAACCGTGCCTTTGAAAGCATCCGAACCGACAAGAATGAGTAGAAGTCAATTATTGAAATGGAAAAGAGAGCGGCAAAGCCTGCATCCGTCGTCATGGTCTTAGAGGCAGGCAAATGGGGTGGCTGGGGGGGGGGGGGGCCAGAGCAGCGCAGATGTGAGGTAGTAAAGAAGAATGAGGCATGATCTCTAGAATATAATTGAACTAACCGTTTCAATATCAGGACTGTTCTTTGTCGCAAAAACAAAAGAAAATCATGAACGAAAGAATGGGCTTGGAGAAGGTGTATGTCTAAAGACAGCCTTGGACAGGTAACCAGGGAAAGTAAACAATCCGTGGATAAAATGAAAAAAGTGGTACAAATTTCAATCGGCCAAAACTCGGTCATATTGTCCTTTGTTTGGAAAGATTTTTCGGTCTGTCGGAAACCCAATGAAATGTCCTTTCCAGATGTGTATTAATTTGTATCGTTTAATTTTCTCTTCGTGAATAGAGGGCGCTCGAGGGTTTCCTTTTGAGACATCCGTATATTGATTGCAGTTTAAAGAAACGAATATATCTATGTAAATATGCATTACAGCCAAAATGCGTTCTTTAGTAATTTTATCATTGGTGCATACCATAGCACTATACCGTAAAAGAGGGCATTAATAATACCATTATAAACAAACTTTTTTATTTAAGTTCTTTGTCCCTCCAAGAAAAGTACATAAATGGCCAGTCATTGTCAATGCAATGTACTATGTGACGCGAATTATGACTGAGTAATACGTTTTGACAATATGGGAATAGAGCTATTTACCTGTGGTAAACTTCAAAGCTGAGGCTTGAAATAGTCAATTCTCTAATTTAATGATTTTTCTAAGGGATGTGAATTAATGGATAACAAATTCTGCGTCACATTCATATTAGAAATCATAGTGTTAATTTGATTTTTTGACCATTATAACCATAAAACTTGAGATCCCTCCAATTTGAAGTTCATTTTGATCCTTAGCCCAACGTGACTACGAAATGAGTAAATTTGAATACATAGCACTGTATCACCTAATTATATTTTCCCTTGAAACCACATAGGCCTATGTCTATTAAGTATTTTAGAAAGAAGCCATTGTGTCTGCTTAACCATATTTGGACAATTTTTACCTTTTGGACATTTGAACTCCAAAATGTGTTCATAGAAATGGCTAGCACTTTATTTACTTATCAATTTTCCCTTGGAAGGTAATGAATTAGTCCCCTTAAGATATTTAGAAAAGAGTGTTTTTGCTAATTTATTTAGTTTTGGACAAATTGCTTGTTTGGCCATTTTGTCCCTACAAAGTGTCAATTGAATGGGAGCACTCTAGTTCAAGTACGTTAGTTCTTGGGAAGTAAACTAGTAAAACTGTACATTGTTCCCATTAAAGCGGCCTGGCACATTTCACGAAATATGAAAAAAATTCTTCAGTTGCTCTCAAATGATAGTCTAGGCCATTGGAGAACATAGATATATTTTACAACATACCCCACAAAAAAATAGATAGGACATTGATATGAGGATAAAGACATCAGGTAATTGTAGCCAACTTTACGTTTCCATAACTTTAATCAACAAATGGTATATTACAATGAATATTTTTGACTCGTACTCACTGATATAAAACCACACGGTTATAATTTCTACATGTGCGCCCAACAAACGTCAAGGAGAGGATTTATCTCACTCTTGTACGGCCACCATTTGGAATATGGCGTGGCAGCACGCATGGAATCCTAAGAAGCGAGGTCCCAGTCAGTCATAGAAAAGAGTTCAACATCGAGCTGTAGAGTTTTGTTCAGAGGGGATTATGCCGACAATATCGTGTTATTTTCTAATTCGCGTGGCTCAAACGAAATAAAATTATTGTTTTCGAGCATGCGACCACCTGAAAAGGAAAAACATAAACAAACACTTTACCAAACATATGGGGAGCACCGCTCATCTGCGAGGATGCGGACATTCGTGCAAAAAAGTGATATGAACCGGTACGGTTAGCAATTAACAGTTACAGTAACCACATACCTTTTCGACTCCTTATAAAGCTTACAAACTTGTTCACCTCCGTAACACATGACTTAATTCCCTTTTACATCTTTTAGCTAGGCTGGGGATCTGCCTCTCTTAGGAAGGGATACCTGTGTGGCCAAAGATAACAGCCAAAACAATATGATCAAGACAGAGGGTTTAAACTAGTATCCGAACCGAAGTTCCAGTCAAAACTGCACTAATCTGAAAACGAAGGAATACAATCTGTGAAAATAAAAACAAAGCAAATTATTTATTTATTTTTAACACACCCGGAGCTGTAAAGCAGATAAGCAGTCAAGACGTAAACAATCAATCCAACACTCACGCCACGCGACATTTGCATCATATGCAAGGCCATGTGGATCATGCTTCGAAAGAAAATGGATTATTTCTATTCGCGTGGCTCAAACGAAAATAAATTATTTTTCTTCGCGCATGGACCACCCTGGAAAAGGGGAAAACAATAACCAAAACAATTTACAAACATCTGGGGAGCAACCGCTCATCTTGTGACGGCTGCGGACAATCCCCACCGTGTTTTCCCCACTCAAGGTTTTAAGAAAGGGAACCCTATCATAAGCTTGACTTTAGACAATAAAACATACCAAATCCAAAGTCCCATTAACAGGACCAATACCATGACAGCAGTACAATATTCATAAATCCTGGTAAAAAAGAAATAAAATAAACTATATATATCATTTCTGCAATAGCACTACATTGTTAACAATCTACTGACGCCGGGACCATTAATGAAATATCAGTAATGGAGCCACTCATGACCTCCAATAGCAAAACCATTATAGTAATCAAGATTAATATATTGATAAACGAACATAACGCTAATCTTGGCACGCACAAAAGCAGCGTCGTAACCTCCTCTACATCATCTACCAGATACTCCATATGGCTCTTGGAGGAAAGAATCTAGCTCTTAGGACGTAGAGCCCGGAAAGGCTGCAATTCAACGAGTGAATTAGCAATAGGTGCAGCCGGAAAAACCTCTCTCATGAAGCAAATAAAACAGAAACAACATTCCTTGGTACTGGAAAGCTATGCATAACTCAAAAAATCAGCTCGCTACGCTTACAACGGTCATAGCCACACAGCCTAACTTTCTGACAAAAGCGTGCCAATATTTACTCACCATGCAGTAGGATAAAATTGTTTGCAGCAGGCTCTTAACAGAATTGCAATAACCGACATCCAACCAAAGCATCCAACCGTTAACCGAAAAAGCTTAGTAATCATCTATTCCATTCTACGTTACGGCACACAAATCGAGAGACCATTACAAACACAAAGTGAGAACTCTATTCTATAAAAAGGTGCTATCATTGGCTACAAGCCCATGTATATACTACATGGCAATATCTTCCTTAGAGCAGAGATGTCACACACGTGCTCACACCCAGGGACTTCACCAACACAGCAACGCTTTCTGTATCTCTGCTACCGAACTGGTACTCGGAAGCCATCAACACTACTTACGAAACTTAAGCCCCTGTTCGTTATGCTTCTGAGATTCAAAACCGATTACACCATATTAATTGGAGCCAAGAAAGATAAAGATGAACTCATAATCACAATAAATATACAGAAAATGCAAAGGGTTACAACATAAGCACAATCCAGACTGGAAACTCATAAATTGCCTCAAAACTGCATGGACGACACTGTGCAAAGCCAGATTATATGAAGTACACCATAGGGAAGAAAAAATACACGCAGGACTACACTCAACAGTTACGTTACCAGGAATGTGGTCTAGATTCAAAAATTCCATACACTTTCAAGGCCCATAGCCATTCAAGCGGGGACACAGGTAAATCTCAAATCTCATGAGTGACAGAGCGGCGACAAATCTCTACTAAAATTTAAAACACAAAAGACCTGGCACCGAATTAAAAACACTTCTGTGACTACCAAAATGGCTAAAATACAAACGATAATACATGGGAATATGCAGAGGAATATGAGCCACACGTCTATTGTGAGGAGAAGAAAACAGGCGGCTTAAGACCTATCTCTATGATACAACAGTCTAAAATCATTATCAGAATAAGGACGGCTAAAAGTTACCATAATACATAGCCGACGCAGAAGGGATACAGGCATCCACTTGTACGAGAGGAAACCAAGCGAATTAACACCTTTTAATCATGCGAAAAGGCTAAAATCAAATCATACCTGATTATCAAAATGGCTCAAAGTTCACTGCACTACATTGCAATAAGAGAGGGAAACGAAAAGGGGGACAACGTAGGTCTTTATTAATATGAAACCAATAGGAAAACACATCATCATGCAATATAGCTCATTAATATTTGTAACAGGAGAGCTAAGACGAACCGTAATAAACTTGCAAAACTATAAAAGGAATTCAAGGCATCTATCTATCTATGTGAGAGGAAAACAGGGCAGTTAACACCTCTCTACCATACAATGCGGCTTAAAACCATCATAATTTATATAATATCGATTGGCTCAAACTTCACTATCATTACATGCAGACAGCAGGGAAAAAAATCATCATGCAATTAGTGCTCTAATCTTTGATAAACAGGACGGCCAGACGTACCGACAATAAATGGCAATAACGTAGAAGGGATTCAAAAAAGGCCAGCTATCACCAAGTGAGAGAAACCAAGCAGATAAAACCTTTCATATCATGCAACGTGATCATAAATCATGTATTTATCAGGACAGCTCAAACATACCGTAATACATGGCAAAAATGCAGAAAGAATCAACACGGAACCTGTCTATCATGAGATTAAGCCAGCGTAATAACACCTCTCAATATGCAACAGAGCTCAAAAATCAAGTTATCAGGACGCTCAACTACCCGTACTAATGGCAAATGCATAAAAGGAATTCAAGGCACCTGACTATTATGAGAGGAAGCCATGCGGGTTAAACTCCATGCAATACAGCTCTAAAATCAATCATATAATTACAAAACTTGGCTCAAACCTTCATATAAAACATGGAAAACAGCAGATGGAATCAAGACGTCATCGATTATAAAGGAAAAGAAAGAGGATTGAGAAAAAAAAAAACCTTTTCAAAATTTCCATGCAATTAGTGCTCTCAATCATATTTGATTACCAAGACGGTTAAGACATACCGTAATACATGGCAAAACTGCAGTAGGGAATACAAGGCATCTAATTGAGAGGAAACGACGGATTAAACAACATCCATTATACATACAGATGACAAAAAATCATATAAGATTATCAAAATGGCTAAAACTTCACGAAAAGTACATGGCAAAACAGCAGAAAGAATCCAAGAAATTCACGTATTATGAGAGGAAAAACCAGCGGATTATTAACACCTCTGTTGTGCAAAAGTGCTCATAAATCATGCCTTATCAGGAAGGCTTTTTTTTAAAAAAATAACCGTAATAGAAAGCAAAAATGCAGCAGGCATTCAAGGTATTCATCAATATGAGGGGAAACCAAGCGGAATAACACCTCTATATCAGCAAGACTGCTTTACAAAAAACATACCAGATTATCAAAATGGTTACACTTCACTTTAAAAAACATGCCAAAACAGCAACTGGAAATCCAGACATTCACCTATATGAGAGGAAACCAAGCGGATTAACACCTATCTATCAGCAAAAATACTCATAAAACCAAATTGATTTCAAGACGGGCTAAAATATTAGCTAATACATGGCAAAACTGCAGAAGGAATCAAAGCGATTCATATATCCGAGAGGAAAACCAGCGGATTAATCCCCTCTATCATGCAATACTGCTATAAAAACTCAAATCATTAAATAATAAGAGACTAAAAATCCATATAGTAGCAAAGATGAGGTAGGAAATCAACACATTCGTCTATCATGAGGAAAAACAAGCGGAGCAAACCTATCAGGACGGCTAAATTATTCCGTACACAAATCACCAATGTAGAAGGAATTCCAGAACTTACAACTATATTCTGTATGAGAGGAAGCCAAACAGATAATACCTCTTTATCACTGCATAATGCTTAAATCAAATCATTAATTATCAGATTACTGAAAATTCAAGTCATTAGCAAAAACTGCGATACACGTAGAAATACAACCACATTCGTCTTACATGATACCAAGGGATCACACACTCAGGTGCAATGTGCTATTCTGTGGTTAAATGTTAAGATCTACAATCCAATCCAACACCCACACTTCAGTCGTCAACTTACAGACCTATTTAACTTTCACCCTTCCAGCTTGGTCACCAAGCTACAACAGACCGGGAAACCCCTAAAAACTCCTGTGCAGGGGGAGCTCTACTGTACACCCCCGCTCTCAATACTGGAATAAAATCTCGTCAACCTTGGACAAAACCCACGCACCACTAGCCTCTAAATACAATACCACAGATGGAGTGATCAAAGAGAGGTAAAAAATAAAGGGTGCTAAAAATTTTTTCCAAAAGAAATTTTTTAAATTACAAGGCTGTCACTGTAGGCACATCAACTTATTATCATTAAGATCCACAACACCAACCCTCATATTTGTCAAATTTTACTAGATTAAATGACACTGCAAAACACAGTCAAGAAGGCAGGAAAGCGAATGCAACCCGGTGGTACCAACCAGCTACAAGTAGATAGAAAAAGATATGAAAAACATAGCGATCACTATCGATCCCAAACAGGAATCCTCAGGAAAAATAAGAAGGCAATTGGTAGGTGTCCAAAAAACGAGACCTAAACACATACGCAATGCATAGGCACTCCTCAAAATATATATTGAAAGCTCAGAAACTGATCTACACCATCCATCAAGAAAAATAAAAAATTATCTGTATCCAATGGTGTTAGCATATGGTAGAATATAATGCAGATAGCAAATGCAAAAGATCCCTTATCACTAAGGAAAAATACGGAGAAAAAAATACTCCAACAATTAATGTTTCCATAGAAACGAAGATACATGACGAAAATCCAGAATGAGGATAAGTAAACCTGAGCAATAAACTGAAATTGACAACAGGAAAAGATGAAAGAATGAAAGAATTGTTGACATAAAACAAACTTCAAAACAAAGCCACATAGTCAATGACGCTGTAATGACATGAAGTGGACGTAAGTGAACCCACAAAGAAAAATATATCGGCTTCTACCCCTAGATCTCAGGTTATGCACAATAGTTAACAAAATTGAGATCAATAGGACCCATAAATCCACCTCAGAAGGTTAAGAAAAGAATGTGTAATCACGAAAGTCCAGGTGAACAACCCAACCGGTCGAACAATAATCAATACTCAGTCAGTAAACATATCGACATCTCAATTAAATACACAAAAAAGTATACTTGGCCGTCTATCATGAGACGAATACTTTGTTAGGAACCAAAGGAATTAATGCTGCCAGCACTGATACTACAAACTCAAGAATTGCACCGCTCATAACATAACAAAACACGATTTGTACCATACTGATACTCTGACATTTGACAACAATAGTCACTTGAGACCCATTTAAAAATGGGACACGCGTGCTAAAAACTACCATAAACCATAAACACAAGCACACAGCCTCGCACTTCAAATGGACTTCACTATCTATAGAAGATATTACTGCGCACAACCAGACTCATCTACGCAGACTAGCCCAATAATATGATCCAAATACATGTACACACGCATTAGACAGGCATTAGGCCTACTATACATCGAAACATAAATTAGTATGAGCACACAGGTAACTATTGCCGATTTGCAAGGACCTTATTCTACTCTGAAAAAAGGCCCATTTTTGTTTTTTTTTTTTTTTTTTTTATCAATGTCACCACAAAAAACTCCGATTAAGTGACACCAGGCAATTACTGTGCCAGTGACCTATTTGGCCCAGGAGGAAGGGAGAAATAGGATATACCTCGGTTCCACTGAATACCTTATACCACGTTCCACGGGAAAACTAACCAGGTTCCTACACTGAAACCTATACCACGGTACCACTGAACTTATACCACGGTTCACTGAACCTATACCAATGGTCACTGACCTATACCTCGGTACCCAACTTCAGCTACCCAAATCCTAGGTTATACTTATGATCACATATACCAATTTCTGGGGACTACAAACGCACATGAACCATATACGAACACCCCCCCAAAAAATGCTATTATAGTTAGCACGCAACGGCCTAATGCCTGATAGAATACCAATTCACGGTAAAGCACTGGTGATGGCAGGGGTAGATGGAACGCTCGTAGAAAACGAACCCAGGAACACTATGAAGTTCAATCAAAGGGATTTGGGTGGTATAGTCAAATACAAATTTTGACGCTACTCTCACCTCAAAATTAATCAAAAGCAAACACCTTAAATCATCCAAGCATCCGAGTCCAGACAAAAAAGCCAGGTAATCAATCCCGAGAAGAAACAAGGCTATCGTTGAAATCAGTCAATAAAGAGAAGCACGATTTAACACACCCGAGCTCGTCAAGAGATAGCAGTCAATGACTAACAAATCACTCCAACCCTAACGCCACGAGACATTGAATTCATTTGCAATTGCATGTGGATCATGCTTCGAAAGCAAATGGCATTTCCAATATGGTAGGACTCATTGTTGGGAGCGGTCTAATTGACAGAAGGGAATCCCACCAAGTAACTCAACTTTACACATAATTCAACAAGATATTGATGGCGAGCTTCAGATCACCTCCACTTAAAAACAAAAAGATCCAGGAGAGGGAACAACAACCAATTCATCATCCCACATGTTACATTAATGCCTACCAGAACTCTTTCTTCCCGGGGACAGGTTAATGGCGATGTTAAAAAAAGGGCGAGTTAAGAAAAAGCGAGTTACCCCCACGAAGATAATATAAACACAGTCACATGGCGAGTTAGGTTCTTACAGGCAAAGGCCCAGTGGCGAGTTAGGTTCTTACTCCAAGTCCCAGTGGCGAGTTAAGAGTTCTTACGGAAAGGACCAGTGGCGATTTAGGATATTTACGTCAATCACCGTGGCGAGTTAGGTTTTTACATCAGGTCCCAGTGGCGAGTTAGAATTCTGCCCATTTCATAGTGGTGCGTGGGTCTTAATCATGAGAGTTAGAAATTTAGCATTGTGATTTTGGTTTAGTAGTGGGTGTGAGGTAGGGGTAAGTGGTGTTATTTGCATGTTGGGGCACGGTAGAAAGAGGTAAAGTATGAGTTCTGGGGTTCGTAGGGGTTTAAGGTAGGTGTGTGGCGTATGGATAAATAGGTGTGGCAATTGTTGGGGTTAGGGGATTTGGGGTTTTAAGCAGATGCGGAGTGCACGGCAAGATAGGGTGATTGAGTGTGGCAGGGTGGTCGGATGTGGGAAAAGCAGAAAAGAGAGAAAAGTTGCAACTTGTAATGAACAACTTGAATGCAGTAAAAAAACGGGCATTGGGGAAAGATTTCCTCTACGCAAAAGGTAGCAAATTAAGTGGTCAGAATTCCCAGTGTTGTCATTGCGCCAACCACCAGGTAAGTAATATGGTCAACATATAATTACTGAACCAACCAAAGAGCATAATATTTCATACTGTAGATTTCCCCAAAACATGAAAAAGAACGTTTTGTCGGGATGTTTTATTAAATTCATGTTTAACTGGATGTCCATTGCCAGTGTCCAGCAACAACGGGAACTTGTTGGGGTGGTAACACAATCAAATAGATCATTAACATTCCCTTTTTCCCCCGTACTATAAAGATCTGGAATAGCTTGCTGTAAGACTGCAAAGACCTTCCGTGACAGCTACCAAAATCGACCACGCAGACTAAATGCTAGTTTCAACTCCCGTGACCTCCTAGCCAAGATCCCTGGTGGAGTAGAAAGTGTAGCAAAGACCTAGTTTTCTAAAGCAACCGATTTTGTACTATGAAAATCGATCTAGTTCATATCATCCGTGCACGACTTGTAACCACTTAGCAACGGAGTCAGGAGAACCCAGGACCAGTTTCTAATCCTTGTGCTCATGCTGATGTCCGGTAGCTAAGAACCATCGTTTTGTACAATGTGTGCTTGTAACAAACCCTGCCATGCACTCACATGTGGGAGGAGGACTTGCCCTATTACCTATAAAAATGTTCCAACATGGAAATGGGCATCGCGGATTATTATAGATACCACGTTAGCTTCAGTGAGTCGAAGATCCACCGGAAGTCCAACCTGGAGCTCATGACTCATTTTCCATTGCCACAAATCTAAAATACATGAAAGGACTCAAAAATTGTCTCAAATTAAATATTCAGTCTTTGTTTTATAAAGTAGATGAAATTAAATGTTCTGATCACTGAAAAGTGATCATGACATTATTGGAATTCACAGAAAACATGGTTTAAATGATGGATGGAATGGAGACTCTGAGCGCAAATTTCCACAACTATACAGTGTACCGTAATGCGACAGTGCGGATTGGCTGAATATGGCCGGTTGGGTTTTTTATCCATGCAGGATCGAGACTAAATGGTATATCTTTCTCAACCTGCGCCCAGTAAATTGGAAACGCTGTGGATTTAAAATTAAACCATGCTAACACCGCCCGGTCCTATTGGAATTGTGTATGGGCCTAAAGTTTGCACTGATTACTTTGAGAACTTGGATAACTAGGGTTCTCGGTGAGATCAGTGATTTAGTGCAGGATTCAGAAACGCGGAAATAATCTGTTTAGGCGACTTTAACTGTGACATGTTAAATCCAATGAATGGGAATGGAAGAGGCTCAAATCCATCATGTATACCTATCAAATGACTCAAAAATTACTAGTGCAAACTTCGCATACTCAATTTCTAAACATGCTCGACACGTGTGGACTAAACGTCCCGAATGTTATACAACCATGGTGTCATAAACCTTTTTTCCCCGGGGACAGGTACATGGCTAGTTAAAAGGGCAATTTAGGAAAAAGCGAGTTACCCACACCCACGAAGCTAATTTAAATAACACGTCCAACCATTGGCGAGTTAGTTCGTACGGCAAGGCCCAGTTGCGAGTTAGGATTTTACGTCAGAGTCCTCATTGGCGAGTTAAGTTCTTACGGCAAGGCCCAGTGGGGAGTTAGGATATTTACGGTCAAGTCCAGTGGGATTTAGGTTTTTTACATCAGGTCCCAGTGGCGAGTTAGAAATTCTGCCATTTCCTTGTGGTGAGTTGGGTTTCTATTTAATCATGCAGACGTTTTAGAATATTAAAGCATTGGGATTTTTGTTTTAGGTAGTGGTGGTGAGGTAGTTGTTAAGTGGTGTTTTCTTTGCAGTTGGGTGCAACGTAACAGAGGTAAGTATTGAGTATATCCTGGGGTGTCTTAGTGGGTTTTAAGGTAGGTTGGTGTGGAGTATGGATAAATATGTGTGATGGCAATTGTTGGGGTTATGGGATTTGGGTGCTTAAAGGCGAGCGAGTGGCAGGCACTACGGGTGATTGGAGTGTGTCAGGGTGGAGGTGTGTGGAAAAAGTCAGAATAGTGCAACTTAATGAACAACTTAATGCCAGTAAAAAACTGGGATTGGGGACAGATTTCCGCTTACTACTACTGCAAGGTAGCAAATGTAAGTTGGGCAGGGGCTATTCCCGGGGGTTGTCATTTGGCAACACCAGGTAAGACATTGGTCAAATATAATTACTTAAAACCAAACCACAGAGGCATATATTTCATGACTGTAGAGGTTCTCCCCAAAAAATAAACGGAAACGTTTTGTTCTTATTTTTATATTCCTTGTTTATGGACTGGATGTCCTTGCCAGTGTCCAGCAACAAGGGAAATGTGGGTAACAGCAATCACATAGATCATTAACATTCTTGCCCTTTTTCCTTTTTGTTTTTCCCACCGTATATAAAGATCTGATAGCTTTGCTTGTAAGACTGCAAAGACCTCCGTGACAAGCTAAACCAAAATTTTGACCACACAACTAAAATGTAGTTTCAATCAACCTGCCCCTGACCCCAGCCAAGATCCCTGGGGATTTAGGCACTGTAGCAAACTAGGGTTTTCTAAGCAAAACCGATTTTGTTACTATGCAAACTCGGCTAGTTTCATATCATCGTGCAGCCTTGTAAACTTAGCAACGACGTCAGGGAGAACCCAGGACCAGTTTCTAATCCTTGTGCCTCATGTGATCGTCTGTAGCTAAGAACCATCGTTTTTGCAAGTGTTGCTTTAACAAACCGCTGCCACGACCACATGTGTGAGACTTTCCCTACTAACATAAAAATGTGTCCAACTGGACATTCCTCGCTGCTTATTAATGAATTACCTAACACGTTACTTCAGGAAGATCCCCCCGGAAGTTCCAACCTTGAGATCATGACTCATTTCCATTGCACAAATCTAAAATACATGAAAGGACTCTCAAAATTCCTCAACTTAATATTCCGTCTTTGTTTTATAAATAGATGAAATAATGTCGCTCACTGAAGTGATCCTGACATTATTTTGCATGCACGAAACAGTTACATGATGGAATTGGATCCTCTGAGCTGCATTCCCCAACTATATACGTTGTATACCGTAATGACCGTGCGGATGGCTATGGCGGTGTGGCTTTTTATATCCTACAGGCTCGAGACTAATTTGGTATATCTTTCTCACCCTGGCCCAGTTAAATTGGAAACGCTGTGGCAAATACCCTCCAACACTCGCCCGGTACTATGGAATTGTTATGGGGCCTAAGTTTGCACTGATTCCTTGAGAAATTGGCATTGGTTTTGGTGAAATCAGTGATCTTAGTGCAGATTCAAACACTGCGAATTATCTGTTTAGGCGACTTTAACTGTGACATGTTGATCCAACTGAAGGAATGGAAAGGCTCCTATCCATCAGTACCTATCAAATGACTAAATAATTACTAGTGCAAACTCCTCGCATTACTCAATTTTCTAAAACATGCATCGACCACGTGTGGACTATAAAACCGTCCCATTGTATACCAACCATGGTGTCATAACATTTCCTTTAGTGATCAAATATTCTGGTTTACGCAATTAGACAATCTCATCGATTGTCAAATGACAACCTCGCAATATTAAAGCACGGTCAATACCGTTCTTGTGATTCAGACTCCTTTTTAAATGATTAAAAAAGAAATTCACTGGGGTACCATTAGTTTCATCCAGATTCCTGACTTGACTTGGAGTAATCCTTTGAAGGCCTTTTTAATCCCGTTTGGTGATAGCCATAAGCACCCTTTAAAAACAAATTAAGATCCCTCATAACCACCACCGCCCTGGTTTTGATGATGGAGGATTCCACTCAAAAGACTTCAGTGTCCGAAAATCCCGGGCTCATAAAAGTAGGTCTGAGAAGGAATGGGCAGCTTACAGAGCAACAAGAAATAGGTCAACATTACTACCAGCTAAAGATGAATATTTGAGGTCTCAATAAGAGAAGCTGGTACAGATTTCTCAAAAACTATGAAACCATTAAATGTTAGCCCTGCTTCTCAGGCATAAACCAATAAGGTAGTTTGGAAATCAAATGTTTTGTAACTGATGCTGAATAATTGCAATGATTTAATAACGAATTTTTCTCTAACATAGGTAAAAATCTTTCTGAAGCTATCAGGCTGACCAGTCCCTTGAAGATGATTCCCTCCGGGGTGCACTACTGGGAGCCAGACGGTTCAAATTCCCCCAGGATTAAGAAGAGGATGTTTGTACACTTCTAAAAAAACCTTGATGGAGGTAAAGCCCGAGGACTTGACAATATCATCCTAAGCTTCTCAAGGTGGGTCATGAGTATCGGCCAAACCTTGGCGTTTTATTAACTTAGTCGGCAACTGTGTGTGTATCCCTCTGCTGGAAAGTAATTCGATTTCACCTATTTCCAAGGAAGGGGACCCCTGGATACCAGCAATTATAGACCTATTTCTGTTATTCATCAGGCATGCATGAAATTTTTGAAAAATTAGTGCACATAATTTGTACAGTGCTTCATGATGCAAATTAACATTTGGGTCTTGCAAACCAATCATGTTTGGGGGCCAAAGCATTCCACTCAACCGTGTCTTATTGCTGGTTTTCTGATCCATCTGCTGAAAATAAATTAGTGACTCGGGGTTTTTTACAGGTGCAGTTTTTTTTATTAGAACCTAAAAAAGGCCTTTGACCCGGTCCATCTGATGTTCTCATTAACAATCTTGAGTTATTGGGAATGCATGGCCTGACTGAATGGTTTTATATTTACAGATCGCTACCAATAACAAAAATACGGAGGTGATCATCTCAACCCAAGCACTCCTGTGACCTGAGTACCACATGGTCATCCTTGGCCCCCACTTTTAACAATCATATTAAATGATCTTTCACACCATCTTAGAGTCCTGATCTAGGTGTTATTGTGTATGCTGATGACACAGCAATTTTTGTTAGAGGTAAATCAGTTGAGGGGATAAATAGACATCAGGACTGAAAAACAAATTTAGAGCTTTAAGAAAATTCCTCTTTAGCTAAATCATGTCTCCAATTGGCTACAGAAAAACTTTTCTTACTTGAATGTTAAAAAACTAAAACAGCTGTTTTCTACCAAACGCAACCTAGCCCATCTAATTGGCCCCCTCCGTGAAAAGTTTTAACATAAAAAATATCCTAGAAATGTCAACAGTTTTGAAACATACCCGTTGTGCAATTTTCTTGACCCTCTCTTACCTGGACAACTAATATTGGACAAATGGTTTTCCAATTATAAACGTAAATTGGGCTGCTAGCGCATTCGAAGTGTCCTTCCTCAACATAACCCATATCTTACTTTTAAAATCACTCTTTCCATTTGATTATTGTAATGTAGTATTGGGTGGAATGCATGCAAAGACTAATCTGACAGCTTGACAAACTTCAAAATGTGCAGCTGGTAAAATAATTCTTCTTGGACTCCCCGAGGTATCCCACTGATTTCTGCTTAATCAAGTTGGTGCTTGACCTGCAAATGATCGTCGGTTCCTTTACATCTTAATGTCATGTCTATAAAGTCTTAAACACAGTCTCCCACCAAACCTGTGTATATGGTTTAAGCTGTTTATGAAACCCATACTCATGTGACTAGGGCAAGTACCTCAGGGTAAACCTGTTTCCTCCTGTATGCAAAAATGATTCTGAATAAGCGTAAATTTTACTTCAAGAGGGGCTGTGTCATTCAATGCACTTCTATCAATCCAAAAAATCCTACTTCCCACATCCATCCCTCCACCAATGTTAACTTTCATTCAAGTATTTTTTGTCTCAATAAACCTTGTGGCTTATTATATACGTTCAATTTTTTCTCTATTTTTCCTCCTTAGCTCCATAAACAGGGGGGGGGGGGGGGGGTGTTTGGTGAGGGCGTGTATGTGTTCGTGTTGAATGTTGTGTCCGTTTGGTGTTTGTGAGAGAAGAGAGTGTTTGGGAAAAAAGTGAAATTAAAAATAGAAATTCAGATGTTTTTTCTGTGTGTGTGTGATGGTGAAGTGGTGTGTGGGGGTGATTGATGAGTGAGATGAGTGAGTGAGTGAGTGAGTGATTTTTTTCGTGCTTGATTTAGTGTGGTGGTGTTTGGTGGTGGTTGGTGTGGGTTGGTTGATGTTAGATTCGTATTATTTAGTGCGTTCTTTCTTTTTGCATTGCTTTATTGATTGATTAGGTGCCCAATGAGTTTTTGTTTGATAGTGTGGGTGAGAGGTGTTTTTTTGGTCAGGGTTTTTGTTTTTTCGGTTTTACTTAATTTTTAGTTTTAACACTAATTAGTAATATGCAATGATTTTTATTTAATTTTTAAATGCTTGATGTGCAATATCCCAGCTGGGCTTGTTTTGAATTTTTTTATCAAATCATTTTAATATGATTTGTTTTTTACTTATGTTTGTGTTGATTTTTGTACTGTATGACTTTTGTTGTATTATGTTTTGACCCCTGGCACCCCCTGAACAACAGTGTTATCACTGAAGGGTGTTCCCCAGGCAAAGAAGAACTAATAAATATACAGATGTTTAAGGAAAAACCATTCAAGACCAATTAAGTAAGTAGATTCAACGAAATTATCTTCTATCTCTCCCCTCCTCTCCATAATGAGATGGCCTCATATTTGAAAACTAATGGGTGTTATTGTGTATTTAAACAGTTATGGGTCACGATTGGGTTAAGCCGTGTCAGGCGGGGGGGGGGGCAGAACCAATTTGTAACGTCGCCGTTGGTTTAACACTGCGGAGGCCCGGGGGGGGGGGTAAACGCCCGATGTATTTATTGGCACTATTCGTTATAAAACTTTGGCAAAGTAAAGGTCTCAGTTTAACCATGTCTTAAGTATTACTTACTCTTCTGTATACAACAAATAGTTTCTCTTTTTACCTAACCTAGTGGTTATCTTTATATTTATCATCTGTTTATTTTGTAATACATCTTTTGATGAAGAGACATAATACAATCTGAATCTTTAATGTTCGATTACTAGAGTTGGGATTTTTGGAGGTTGCAGGCTCCTGTGGATCTCTATGGAAAAATCCCTCAATCGGGATAATGTGCCCTGTTTTGATTCCTCCAAAACCACCGCTTGATGGATTACAATTCACATGTCAATGGTAAATGGGGCCCCGGAGGGGGGGGAGTAGTCACTTGGAAAACGACATTTTAAAAAACAGATTTAAGAAAAACAGCGTATTAAAGGTTGTTGATTCACAAAATTGTGCACACATTGCATAAAATTATTAGTATTAAAAATGACATTTAATATTCCGTTGATTAAACACTGAAATCAATTACGGGATAAAAAATACAAACGTTGTAAAAATTTAGCATTTTTCTCAATAACCAGAGATTAAACATACCAACTTCCCGGCCAAAACACAACGTTTGAATATTTTTGGAGACAAATTTGTGTCAATTGTGGGTTAAATCCTTAATCCATGGTTTGGTAAAACATCTATTTTTTGGTGCCAAGTTTATGAATATTTGGTCACATACGCAATTTTGAAAGCGAGGGTGGGCAAAATCAAAACATGGCCGATACGAGAGAGTGAACGACGTTGCTGGGAGTTGTGAATTCGTATTATGAGATCAGGCAATAACCTATATACTCCAGACTTTTCTTGATCGGTTTCAGACTTGCTTTAGCCAAGCTTGGTTTTATGGAGACTTATATGTTGGGCATTTCACAGACTCTGTGAGATACTCACGCTTCGTCGCTGATAATCAACCGGGTGAATAAGTCTAGTCATGAGGCTAGTCTAGGGTCGAAGTCAAGACTTCAATGAGGATGAGGGAATGAGAGATTATAGCCTGACTGATAAGCTCTATAGAATCCCCTCATTGACGATTGACTAGACTATAAGACTAGACTAGATATAGTCTAGTCTATAGTCTCTGTCAATAGACTAGATTAGACTAGACTATTCAAGCCAGTTCTCTGCAATATTGAACACAATAAGCGAAAATGGGTTACGCAAGTGAATTGTAGTTTTACGCAACCCCATAATTAAGGTTAAAACTAACCAACCCAATGATTAAAATTTTAATCAACACTCTGGTTTTAGTTTAAACCAACATCACACATTAACGCAATATTGATCCAAGGAATTATCCAAACAAATGATAAAGTTTACCAACCACATATTATATTTTAACCAACTAGCCGTTGATTACCTGTTAACACTTAAGTGACCAAGGGGGGGCTAGGGACCCTCAAATTTGTTTTCGCCTGGCCGCTTTACGCGTGGCGATTTTTGCGCCTCGAATTTTTTGTGAATTTTCTGACTTTTAAAATGTCGCTTCTTTTCATACCAAAATAATTAAAATCGGCCAAGCCGTTACTGAGTTAATTAGTGAGGGTTCCCATGGACCCGCCCCCCTTGGGCACTCACGGAAGTCATTTGATAATAATTTTAAAAATAAGAATAAGAAACCTAGAACTAACGGTGCAAATTTTTTTTTGCTGATGAATTTCACACAGACATGTAAGTACACAATTATTATAACAATAAAAATAATTAACCTTTATGTTCTGAAAACCAAACAATTTTCATCATGTACGTTGGCCAACCGTTACTGTTCAAACTCTATGGGAAAATGACGTGTATTGTAATTTTGCACACCGTAAAAATCCAGATTCCCTAAAACGGCTAGTTTTGGTGTTAAATATAAGTAAATTTGGGTCTTCTAGAAGATATATCAACAGTAAAATAGTTGTCAAAATGTTTGATGTACGTCAGCAAGGCTATTGAATTTTCCGTCTTTTTGTTTGCCCATTTTCGCATGTTTGAAAACAATGTTTGTTGTTGCCGCTAACTTGCACCCAAAAAAAAACAAATCACATTTTTTTTTTTATTGCTGATTTGGGGTTGTCTATAATCCTTCACATGTGGTAAAATTTCCAGTCCAAAAGTTATTCCATCGGGAAGTGGTTTCCTTGGGGGGTCCCATGGAACCCCCCCTTGGGCACCACGGGAGTGAAAACCCCTTGGTCACTTAGTGTTAACCCTAACACTGCAGGCTGTTGCGACTCGGTAATCCCTAGGTTGATTAAAATTTATCAACAAGATTAAAAAATTTAATCAACGTTTTAATAATCAGGCTAGTGTGATTGACTATGTAATTGCAATCTCCAGAATCTTTTCATTCACTCCGCTTTTCCAAAAATTTGAGGTCCAGTAAGAAATACAAAAGGAAATTAACAACAGTTTAGTAAATAGCAGGATAACTTTGCTTCTAAATTGCGTAATCTCAAGATGAATCCACCAGGATTATTGGTCGCCTGAAGTGTGCTGGTGGTAAAAAGAAATATTATCAAATTTCTACTGATGCGTTTTATGACCACTTTAAAATGCTCATGTGTAAATGGATATAGGATAATTTGATAACACATCAACATAGAGGACATGATGAATAGTCTAATAATTTGCTGCATGAATCCATTACTGATGATGAACTTAGATGCAATTAGTAAATTGGAAAAATAATCTGTCTTGTGGGACCGACATGATTCTAAATGAATTTATCAAAAATTCCAGGTAAGAATTGATCGTTGTTCAATGTAAAACTTTTTATATGGTTCTCGATTCTCGACACTGAAGTTATTCCATCATCCTGGACTGAGGATCTTATTCCAATCTTAAAAACAAGGGTATTGCCCAAATAATTATCGCGGCATCACTTTGTTGAGCTGTTTGGGTAAATGATTACTTAATAGTAAATAAAGCCTCAAGAAGAAGCATGGGTTTGGAGCAGTCTCATAGACCAACTGCTGCTACGATACAGTCTGGCACCCGATGGTCTCTACCTTAAGCTACTCAAAATCTTCCCTGCTTGTCAAAGCTTGTCCAGTTTCATTATGCTTCTCATCCCAGACAGATCTTTCGTTCGGAGACATCAAATGGGCAAAGCCAGTAGAAAGCGCAATCGGAAATGGTGTACACACAAGCTTCGGTCTGGCCCAACCAGTATCTTCAACATCTACGTCTCAGATATGCGGGGGAGGGAGGGGATGATTGTTTTTAGCGGTGATCCACAGCAGACGACCACGGCAATGGAATGGATGATTATTGCTTTGAGTTCCCTTGGGGAAAAACCCGTGTTGCAGAAAGACCTAATCACTGTGAGCCAAATTATTCAACGATGCATTTGGGACTCAGCAGGCCCAGGGCAGTTCGGCTTCTGTTTTCACTTGCAAATCGATGCGCAAAAGAGAACTAAAACATCACTTAGATGGGGGAAAAAGCTGTCACATGACCGCACCGGAGGGCCTTGCGTCGCGGGGGACGCGGCCTTGCTTTTCGATAAACGCACGGGGCAGTCGCTGCAGTGACGCAGTCTCGTGTCAACCTCTCGGGGGGCTAGCGGGAGCTGGGATGGGGTGAATCCTTTGACACCTTGCATGCATCGGCTGTGCCTTGGCATTTGTGTCCACCGGCTGAAATGCAAATACGCTGCATCAGTGTGGAGTAGTCACGGCGTGCATTTCACACGGGTACGTGATGTCGTCTCTGAATGATGCAGTAGGACTTGTTGGTGGTTGCCTTTTGGCGACGCCACTGTAGAATACCTTCCAATTCTGTCGGGCATAGCTCCTGCGGGCATTTGGGGGGGCTTCGAACGATCGGCCTCGGCCAATGGGTGTGATGAGCCTGGTGGCCTGCTGGTCTCCACCACCAACACCTTTGAGTGATCAAGAGTTCACTCATTCCAACCACGGAATCACTTTGCTCCTTTGCACCGCCAGTCCAATGACGCTGCAGTCGCGGTGTCCCTTTCGATCCTCCGGATCAATGACAGATGGTATGAGCAGTGGGTCGGGTCCTCTACTTGGCCTAGGGCATTTGTGGACAGCCGCATCTAGGCCAGCCTCAAAGGCTGTGACTTGGATGGGAAAGCATGGGTCAACCTCAACAGACTACAGAACTGGCGTTTGGTCGTACAAAGCACTTCTTCACAAGATCGGAGTTGAACCTTCACCCAACTGCGATAGGTGGAGAGACCCGCAAACCATTAGCCACATATCATAGATGACTGTGATGTCTACAGTCCCCAATAGGAATTCCGGCCTGAGCAACCTGGATGATGAACTATCAATCTGTTATGAACGGATCTTCCACTGGATTTGGACTTGCAACGAACGAACGAACGAGAATAACGTTCCTTCAATTAAATATGAAACATCTTGAAGAGGATCAAGCTGGTTTCAGGAGAAAGGTTAAGCACTTTGGACCATGTGTTTTCATTGAATGTCTGGTGATTTATATGCTTCATAATCGAAAAACTTTCTGTGGCTTTCGTTGACTACGCAAAGCTTTTGATTCAATTAATATAACGCATTAATGGCAAAAAATTTTACGATATTGGGTCGCGGTAAAAGTTTTCGAGTATCCATACATGTATCGTGGTAAGTGCCAAATCTGCGTAAGAAATGGACGTGAATTGTCTAATTTTTCCTTTGTAACATTGGTGTGAGACAGGGTGAAAAGTCTCTCTTCAATACTTTTCTCTCCCTTTTCTGAATGATCTCACTGACTGACTTTTTATCTAGAGCTTATAATGGTGCTAAACCGTTGTGCCAGTAAGCTGGCTTGTGAATGTAATACTGAGTGTGAACATGTATGGTAATTGTATACATTCTATTGCTGACAGTGCAACACTTGTCAGGCTGGTCGTAGCTTTGTATTTATACTCTCTTCTTGGAAGCTTGAAATTAATGTGCAGACAAAACTAAAGTTATGGACTTTTTTTTCCATCTGGCAAAACTACAAAAATACTGCCAATTTTACCTTAATGTGATAACTTTCTGTGGTGGATGATTTTGCACTTGGGAATACATTTAGCTATAATGGCAATGTTACACCAAACACCAAAAAATGCTTGGTCGATAGTGAAGAAACTAGTATGTTTTCTATTCTGCGTAAAAGTAAAACCTGCTTTTGCCTTTAGATATCCAATGCCACATGTTTGATACAATGGTTGTTCCAATCCTCTATTGGTTCTGAAATATGGGGTTATGAAAATTTGAAGATGTTGAATAACTTCATTTATTTTGGCAAACTGCTGAAGTTTAAAATACCACTAGCACTGTTGTGTGTTTGTTAATTAGCCAGAACCATAATTGACTTGTCTGCCCAACCAGAATGATTGCTTTGGTCTCGTCGGTTTATTACTGCTAACAAATAAATTAACCCAAATTCTGTAGCAACATTGTTTTCAAACTTGACCGGGATCCCTTGTATTTCACATCCACTTGGATTAGCAGTATTAGAGATAATTTTAATCATGGTACCTTTTCAGTGGGAAGAAATCAGCTCAACTTTGGGTACTCCCGTATAAATTGGTTAAAGTCAACTGTTAATGATAAGCTTAAAGAAATTTTCATGATAAATGGTCTTCTGATGTCTTCAACTCTAGCACATGTCTCAATTACAGGATCTTTTCACGGGAATTTTGTTTTGAAGATTACTTGATTCAATTGCATAAATCTCAACAACATCTTATAGCAAAATTTGAGATGTGGCAAGCCATAAATTGCCCTGGAAAAAGTCCGTTTTATATTATAGTGCCAGGGATGAACGCATTTGTAATCTGTGTACTTTAGATGAGATCGGTGATGAATATCATTATCTGTTCAAATGTTCCCATTCGATACACTATGTAAACTTCGCCGTTGAAGCTATGTGATATTTCGTTCCCTGATCCGCTAAATCCTTCAGCCCTTGAAAATGTATGGACTTATCCGCAACGTTTGTTAGTTCTGAATAGGGCCGTGGACTATGGCTAACAAACATAATTAATGTAGCCTATAAGTCGTCCGTGTGTAAGACAAATCTCCCGATCTGGGTCTTCTTTAACCATGCTGGCATGCAGTAACAATTCCAATTTCAAAGGGTTGAATCTACGCCGTCCTCGTGACTCCTAAGCGAGACTAATCAAAAATGCTGTAGTTGATTAATTTCGACTTGCCAGCGACCCCTAATCCCTCACGATTTTTGACATTCGCATGCAAAATGCTAAATTGCTGCAAACTTAACAACCCATATTTTACAAATTCTAGAGGGTGCCACGAAAAATATTTCACCATTTGATGTATAAATAGTTTCTTTAGAGAGGACATGTTTTGGTTTTTCAGGTGTACACCCCTATTTTTTAATGCATTTAACATTTTGCTTGCCTCATTTTATGTGTAAGCACGTGGTGGAAGCAAAATTGGCGCTGCCGTTTTCAGCTTACCCTGTTGGCAAATTTGAATCTTTGTTGACAAACGATTGTACACTTGACACTCTGTGACATCATGGACTATGGGCATCGTTTCATTTTGTGTTGTAACACCATGCCTAGGGGAAGATTTACGCGACGTACCGTATACCCGGCGGGGCGGGATCACATAAGGAAATGGATATGGGTGTAAGGCTGGCCTTTTCCAAACACTAGGGGGAATTCGGTGACAGAGGACTCAAACAAATAGGGGGTCTTTGGTGAAAATTTTTTCCACCCAAAAGGGGTCTTTAGTGACGTGGTAACTTTCCACAAATGTGGCTTTGGGTGACATTTTCAAAATACATGGGTCTTGGGGTGAAATTTTCAAAAATAAATGGGTTCCTTTGTATGGTTGACATTTTCAAAACTGGGTCTTTGGGTGCCTCGGTGCTGGAAATTGGGTCTTAACTCTTTGCGTGCGTCAGGCGAGTATACTTGCTCAACTATGAATTTTGTCAATTTTTGTCTTTTCCTTGTATAAACATTTCCAAATCCGTTATGTTCATGAGCGTGAAAATGCATTGAAATGAGTCAAAAGAAGACATTCGCTTTGTTGGTCGTTTTTAAGATGGCATCCCAAATGCCCTTACAATTATTTGGAAGCCATCTCAACACGCCCTACGACTTTCTGTGCTTTAACTTTACAGAATTGCTCAGCGTGCAAAGAGTTAACACCTTCATACCCTTCCCACCCCCCCACCCCTCCCATGGAAGTGGCCTCCCCCAGTGCCCCCCCCCTCCGTATGGTTAGTTATTTACCACATAATATGGTGCACTCATGTCCGCTCGTGTCCAATCACTTTTCTTGTCCCTACTTGATTATAGTGTGCAAATTGTCAAAAAATACCCACCAAATTTAAAATTCATTCGAAGTCGACCCGGCAAGGGGAGACCTCAGGGAGCTTAAAGTTTTGTACACTAATCAATAGCATGTTTGTTGTTGGTTTGGTTTTGTTGTTTGTTTTTTTTGACAAAACAAAACTGTGAAGACTGCCATCTGTGATTTTGGTCATAAATTCTTCGGCGTGAGGTACTTCACAAATGGTTGGCAATAGTTTTCCAAGAAGTACCAATCAAACGCCTCCTCATTGGGCAGGCAATACACAATACCAAACATGACCGATATACTAGAGTGGTCAAGCTAGAACAGGCTATCAATAGGCCAAAATTGCTTACACCTGTTGTGGTTGCTGTAGTGTACCACTGTGTCACCCTCTCATCAGTGATCCCTTCTGTTTCATGACCGTTCCTTTTCATATCGCTCCCGTTTTACTCAGCTAGCAGGAGCCCACGCGACCCGCGGGGCCTCCCTCTAGGGTGACATAATAGCACCAACTCTTTTGTCCTCTTCAATTTAGGTCCAATATGGATAAGTCAGTGGAATTCTTTTTCACTAAAACTCTTTGTCGTAAAGTATTGACAGTTATGTACCACGGATCGGTCCAATTATTTATAAAAGAATACTAGTTCAGACTCAGGACTGGCAACCGGTACATTACATGTTATGCGTACCGACATGCAGTGCAAATACCACTCGTGACTGAAAGTCACGTGGTTTTTGCCATGTGACTAATCTATCCATAATGAGTCACGCAGACCCCCTCCCCCTAATAATTTTGGGGTGAGTGATGTTGAATGGAGGCTTGGGCCGCCAGCACGCCTGCAGTGATGGCCAAATAAATCACCTCCACTCCCCGTATACGCTGTGTTTGCAAGTAGGGTAAACACACCTGTCCTCAACAGGGCGCGAAGTACGGTGTAGAAAAAAAAACACCATAAATATATTATTAGACTATAAAATCTTTGCATACTGAGTATTATTGTCTAGACGTCGCCTCAATCGGTAACCTAACTTATATCCTTATTCAAAGGTTTTTTTTAAGGTCAGGGTTTTAAAATCCAGACCACACTTAAAATGGTCCTGACCTGTGACCGTCTGTGATGTGCCGATTCTCGTATCAATTTACAACTGATCTCTATCACTGATAGGCAATCTCCACGCGATTGAATAGCGAGCCGGTGAAAAAACCGGAAGTGCGCACTTCCTTTCTCATCTACTACCCCAAAACTTCCCTCGTTGCACGGGCTCGTTTCTATGGGATGGAGTATACATTGATGCCTAAAAGTACTTTTCTGACCATATCTGAAATATATCAAGCATTTGCAATTTGTCATTGTGTATTTTGCCCGTTTTGCCTGAATTTAACTGTGAGTAGGAGTAAACGAATGTATTCTATGCAATTTCGTGACCGATTTAGTGATGGTACACTCTAGCCTATACACTTACATAATACTGTAATGGCATTTTGTAATTGCCACTCTACTAGACTTTGCCTCTAAAATGCCTATAACGCCATGGATATGACACAGTGGTACGGGGAATGTTCATCGCGGCGGCTGCGGAGAGCTGTATCAACGCAAAACAACTTCGCGTGCAAAAAGCGACACACAAATGTTGTTACTATAATTTTGGACCAATAGCCAAAAACTGGGTAAGTTGGCAGCAGAGAACCACCGTTTGCTAACCGGAAAGATAACACACCAACAATGCACATATTTTTAACTTGATCTAGCTTTCACTTTATTTGATACAATAATCGTTCTTTTTTTTTTTTATGTCAGGGACTGCCATGTCATCATCACATAATTACCACTTCACTAAAATCAGGCCTTAAAAGCAATTACAATCATCTCCAAATTGGAGGAAGTCTGCCATCATCCGTGAAAACTAATACCACTCATTACTTGAAAATAGTTACACTCAGCTCCAAAACTGGAGGGAAAGGCCCCATCATCTTATATACTGGTAATCACTCATTTCTCATGTGAGTTTCACACAATACTATTTTTTTGTTAAATATCAATCACATTTAGTCCTCTTCTTATTTTGAGATTTCTTCTTAAGGGTTACATCAGAAATCCCTATTACAATATCCCTTAATTCTACATGAAAAACCCTAAGTACTACAGTTATCCCAGTTAGTCGTCACCAAGTCCAGTCGTCAAGTCGAAGAAACATTTTCTTTTACCTGGCTTTTCCTACATGAACCAAAAACATGAATCACGGGACGACACAACTCACATAACACTTAGACTCACCAGTCACAAACGCACAGCCCAGCCCCCTACATGAACGCAGCACTAACCTCCCTCAAACCCATACACTCCCCTACAAGAACTCAGTACAAGAAATCATAACGCACCAGTACATACACCACAAACACTCTCCGCTCCCGACACAGACTCAACTAAACAACTCTCAACCAATAATAATCATCTGATCAACCTACCCTAAACCCATCTGCTCTTCCATATCTCCTCCATCCAACTATAACTCACAACTATTACTCAACTGAATGTCCATCTTATCCTTCCTAATAACATCTGCAGCATCCTAAACCACCAAGCGCATGACCTTCCCCTCCCCCTATTCCCCACTGCATCATATGCTCATTTTTCTCCCTCTGGACCAGAACCGAACTCCTAATTAAAACATTTTTTTGCACCTAAACACCGGCCACGCTGGAATCGTCTACCCACACTACAGGTGTTATTCAAACTCACAACACAATCACCACATAATTATTCGCGCATTTGCATCTCCACTATCTCCTCTTCTGACCCTGTACTCGCCTACCTCTCTACCATCGAGTTATAATATCACTACCTACAAAAACAACCGACAAAAATCGTGGTACAACAACACCCCTAATGCGCACAATCAACCCCACGGTCACTGCACCCTACACGCATCGACAACACAATTCACAACTCCCCACGCACAACATCGTCAAACCCATAACTCGCATAATCATAACTTGCATTACTCACACCAGAACCACAGCTCGCACCCATTAATCAATTCGTCAAACCTTAGCACGCACAACTCAAATTATCTAACTCCCCATGAACTCAATAAATAACTGCACTCGCATTCACAGCACGCTCTCACCCAAGAACCACAAGCTACATAAACAACATGAAACACAATTTTTTTGATCAGAATGGCCCTGCATGTTCTTCTGAATGGTATACAGGTACATGGCAATCTACATAAATGACATCACACATGTTCAACTCAAACAGTAAACTGTCCCACTTATACAGGCACCTGGCAGCCCATATTTTCAATGTAAACAACATCCAGGTAAAGACCAGGCCATTGAACTCTAACCAATAGCAAACTTCACACCACGTGTGATAAATGAATCACAAAGACAAAAGTCACAACCGAATTCCGGTATTAAAATTAATCATTTTTCAATAAATATCCCTTATAATTTGGTGTATTTTGTAAAGCCAATAGCAAATATTTCTTCTAATCTTTTGAAACATAAAACTTCACACTGCAACTGGATTGCTCTTGCTCCCCCCCCGCCATTCGAAAGGTGCATTTTAAAATAACACACCTGCAGTTCTTAATACCGACACTCCTAGTGTACATCCGGGCATTTCTAACAACCAACAAACTATTCTACGACAACCAAATACACTTATTTGAAAACCCTTCCCCTTTTCATACACATCTTTCACACACCATCTTATCAATAGAACTTCTATGACTTTCCACTCACCAAATGAATATCCAAAAGTGTAGTAACACCTGTAATAACGACAACCACTAGTTTTTCAAAAGTTATGACAAAATTGACATTTACGCGTTGAACTCACATCCTCCAACCACCCCAACACTTACACACACACACGGCCACTTAAAGCTTGCAGTACCTTGCATTTTGACATGCATCTTCATATCTATTCTTGTGGATCAATGTTAACTATAAAATACCATCAACATGAAATAGTGCAGTTTACATGGAGTCTGTGGAACTGACAGTGTCACAAACAGAAGTACACCTGTCTGGATCCTCCACACTATATCAATTCCCACACCTAATTAATTTGAAAATAATAAATTTGACCCTTCTAACGGCCTCAGGTTACAAAGAAGTTGTGATTTTGACAGCATTTTTTTGTTGTCCCTTACTTAACAGCAAGCATCTCAACTTCCATACAATACCACCACTAAATATACTCAGCATTGGTAGCTCACTTGACAAAATCCTTTATGACAAAACCTTGAATTTTGTTACACTTGGCTCCATACTTAAAAACTTCTTGCACATGATACAAACCATAATTTGGCAAGCCAAAACAATGAATCATCTCCTAATACCTCACAATTAGGGAAATTGGAACTGAAATTGACCAATGTCAAGGGCCAAGAACCTGATGAGGAAGTTCCCCCTCATTTTTGGAACAAGCCCAACACATTTTAAAATCAAGGGATTATAACACGAAAACTTGGTTCACACATTTACTTGCGGTCTCGGCTACATGTACATGCACAACGCACATATGGGCGATTGTTTACACGACATCTCATGCGGCCCTGCGGCATGCAACGTTACAAAAACTCCAAACCCCCCTTTAACCCTGACCCCTCGGGGGTGTGGCTAACCGCAAGGACGTCGGAGGGCGAAGAACTCCCCAAGCGGTACTGCAATAACCAAAACTGGGCAAGGTGATGCATGCCAATTGGAAACTACAAGGACCCCGCACAAATTCCAAGCCAACCGCCAGAAGTGCACATCTGCCAAGCAATCAATTCGGCCCCTCCCCCCCCCCCAGGCAACACACCAATCAAAACATATACTCCAATTCAAAAACTCATACAAAATCACACACATGTCAAAAGTTCGCCCCATGTCGATGCAGTCTTCTTGTTGCCCATCAAAGCTATCCTTTTCATACTGGAATATTATAAACTTTATAGATCCCTTTTCGCTCCCGACCCCCCCTAGCTGGCCAGCTACCGCAAAATTTTAGTGCACTAGCGACTCAGTCCGCTTCAAGTCCTGAGCTTCATAGTGGTTTTCTTCGTCGTTGTCCTCGTCATCATCGTCGTCGTCGAGTAACCTTGACATAGGTTACAGAATCACCGATGGATGTGTGAATGTCCCATGGGCTGAATCTACTCCACATCATGGGAAAATTGTGATTCGTAAACAAGTTCACACTGCATGTGATGTCGACTCGTAATCCTACAACCGTCTCCATCGCATCATAAAAACTTAAACGCCAGTCTCGGAAGTTGCTGATGACTCTTTTTCCTCCACAACAGCGGTTCACAATTCCATTTACTCGCTATCAAATATGCATTGAAGTTGGCTTCATTTCGATGTATCAACACATCTCGTCAATAAGTCCCATATATCCTAGTACGTTTGTGAAGTCGGTCCTGTCGAGAGTCCATACTCCCGATCGCCCAAACTTCCCGCCGCCTACACGCTTGAAGCACATTTCATCATAGGACAGCGACTTCCGCCAATCAGCGGCTGGAAATGCAAACTTCACATCGCACTCATCAAAGGTATCACTTCCTGATACGCATACACAGGTGGCAGAGAACCTTATAATTTACCATCAACACTATTTTAAATACCATGGTATATTTGCGTGTGAAGAGGGAAGCTCCCGTTACAAACAAACCCAGTAGGGAGTGCACTAAACTTTTCTAGTGTCACTGTAAATGAGTATTTAATTCATGAGACTTTTCGCTGGATACATGTAGAAAGGGATCACATTAGCAGAGGGATAGTGGTGATTTTTAAATTATTAATGTTCACCGTCACTTGTAGAATAGCGTATATATGACTATTGTAGTTGTCATAGACACCAATTCATTTCAGTTCCCTTCCAATTTTAATTCCAAGTTGATTTAAACAATGATTTTTGTGCATGTTAATATGTATGCCCATAGACTGCAGGTTCATTATCTTTTCTTCAAAGCAACGATTTTATCGATGGAGAGGGGGGGGGGGCGGGGATGGGGGGGGATGGTGCGGTGTGTTCTCAATACGTGACTATAAAATACCTTTAAATAGCCGATATAAAAAAAATACACACTCCGGGGGTTTATTTTGCTGATATGTGAGGTACATTTTCATATTTTTATCATTGAACATTCACAATTCACAACTGAATTTGATGCCCCCTAGAACTTCATTATTGGGAATTTGTATACCCCTAGAGTTTGTCCCGGCCAATTGCAGCTCGGTTGCAGTTATAATCGCTCATTTATGTGGAACGAGCATTGGTTCACCGACCAAAATTCAAGACCCCCAGGAATTTTATTCCCAAAATATTCTTACATAGAACGGGCATGCCGTGTAAAAAATAGAGATACGAGGTCATTTCCAGAAAGAAAAAGGAATGCTTACCTCGTCTACCTGAGCCATTTTAACAACAATTCTCGGGGGGGGGGTGGTAACCACCCCCTGTGTTTTCCTTTTTACACATTACGATTCCTATAAAGTTGGTACCAACCAAGCTAGCTTTGCGTTTTTCTCTTTCAATTGGTATCCAAAATAAGTACCAACATCCATAATATCATGAAGTTAAGAAAGAGTGAAAATACGTATATAGGTGGGGGGGTGGGTAGGAAAGCGGACAAATAAGAATCTGAAGGAGGATAATAATATCTAATATATCGGTGAATAATAGTAGTCAAAGAACTTAGCCTACTCCATGAATTATTGTCTGTGAGCTGAAAACCTGAAATATGGCATTTTTTTAAAGACTTTTTAAAACATTTTGAATCATATTTTGTGCGAAATTACCCACCCATACTCGAAAATCAGACCAATAATTGACAAACCTTGACATAAGCCGGCCAATAATCGCCTAATTTGTCCATGTTTCCATAGTTTTTCCATCGTTGTACGTGCACGATCGGTTTCTTGGTTAGAGCAAAATGGCCGCCGGGCAATTTCCGGTTTCCTCACGTTGAGCGGCGACGATAGCCACCAAGTGTATAGAGATTGCAGTGCAATTTACACGCATATCACAATCCGTTTGAAAAGCTTCCGCCAAGTCGGGAATATTAGCAGGGTTGCGAGAGATAAGGGACAAACGGCCTCATAATGCAGTGGGCACATAGCAACCCGAAATTGAATCGTAAGTATATACGTTAATTATGCTGAGTGGTTGTGAAGATTGCTACAAGTTGTGAACCTTACGTGCGTTCGCGAGACATGGGGTTTAGACAGTCATAGGAATACCTTTTCGCCAAACCTAGGATCATTATTACGTGTCTTCTATTTGGGTGCATTCGTGGTGCAATTAGGTACGAGTCGTGCGTTGAATGCCGTTTTTCTAGTAATTTCGATTATGGATTAATCATACGCGTGGTGTAGGGGTAGTGCAGACTTATTGAAACGAGTTAATTACTCGGACTACCCTCGATGTAGAATTCCTCTAGGTTGATGAGAACCGCGTTAAATTGGCTTGTTATTAAAGCTGCTTATTTTTGATAGGTATTAGATAGACCTACACAGGTAAAAGAAAAATGGCCTTCAGAACCAAAGAAGGCGGCTATTTTTTTCCTCATTAGGAGTCAATCTTATAGTTGGAAAGTCAAAAAAAAATATTTTATTATTAAAAAACACAAAAAATGAAAAACGTAGTATAGACCTATATCCAATAAACG
>JAMKCH010037606.1:0-13080 GCA_023653785.1 Ophioderma brevispina | reverse complement strand
GAAACAAAAGAGTCATTGTGTATTTATTGATCTAAATGATTCAACTAGGAGTTAAAGTGCCCAAAAAAGATAACAAAACCAAAAATACAAAACCACAAGTTCAAAATCAACTAAAATCAAAAAATCATAAAATTAATAAAAACACATTTGAGGTATTACAGTTGTGATTGAAATCTTCATTTTATTGTTACATCACATGATACACGTAAAGTTACTTAATGGAAAATACAAAGACTAAAGTTGAAGTTGTTGTGAAATTAAAAGTTCGCAAGATTACATGTGAATTTTTTCCAAAAAGCAACTTGATGGTACTGTATTTAATGTATGAATAATAAAAAGTGTTTTGTGAATTTCATTTTTTTTCAATTTGTAAGTTACAAACACTTGCGCCGTTTAATATTTGACCCTATAGGCCTGCGGCGCAATACAGTGGTAACGCGATCTTTATAGGCCCTGCGGCGCAAAACAGTTAGATAGAGACTTATAGGCCTGCGCGCAACCTTTAGTTAAAACCCTTTTACCCCAAAAAATTTCCCTCCGTCTTCAAGCCTGCCCTCTTAAAGGGGCTATCGGTCTGCGACGTAAGACAGTTAGATATAAAAAAATATTAGATTAGTAAAAGATAGATTTAGGTAAAATAAAAAAAACTAACAATAAACCCCACCCTCAAGTCACTTAAGCGAGTAGATCACTCGGCTTTCGCCCTAACCCTAAGTCACGGGGCGAGTAGATCACTGGCTTTCGCCCTACCCTAAGTCAATGGGCGAGTAGATCAAGTCGAACTTCGCCCTAACCTAAATCCACTGGGGAGAGTAGTCACTGCGACTTTTCGGCCCCAACCCTAAGTCACCTGGGCGAGTAGATCATCGACTTCGCCCTGACCCTAAATCACTGGGGAAAGTAGATCACTGGGCTTCGCTTCGAACCCTCAAGTCAAAGTGGGGTGACGAGCTGTCTTTAATGTAACCACTAGTCGTAACAGACAGCCGTCACCCAAAATTTAATAGGCTGCGGCGCAAAAACAGTTAGCTAAGCGACTTTACAGGCCCGCGGCGCAAGTGTTAAACACTTTTACCCCCATAATTCACTCATTCTAAAAGCCGCATTGCCCTCTTAAGAGGCTAATCGGTGCGGACGCTTGAGAGTTATATAAATAAAATATTAGATTAGTAAATGTGATAGGCCTGCAGGCGCAAAACAGTTGGCTAAGCGTCTTTATATAGGCCCAAAACAGTTGGCTAAGCGTTCTTTAAAGTTGGCAAAGCGATCTTTATAGGCCTGAGGCGCAAGGCTAGTTGCGGCTAAGCGATCCTTATTCAGGCTGCGGCGCCAAAACCCCCAGTTGGATAAGCGATCTTTATAGGCCGGCGGCGCAAGCTAGTTCGCTAAGCGACTTTATAGGCCTTGCAGCGCAACCTTGTTAAACTTTTGACCCATAATTTCCCCCTCTTCAAGCCCTGCCCTCTTAAGGGGCTATCGGTCGCCGGACGCTAGCGAGTTAATATAAAAAAATATTAGATTAGTAAAAATATTAGATTAGGAAATTGATGGGCTGCGGCGCTAGACAGTTTATTAATCAAAATCACTATGTGGGTATGTATGTATGTATGTACGTAACATATAATACATTGTGGGGTGAGTTCTTAAGGTTTATGAATGACATAGTGGGGGCGTGTAACATTGGGGGGAGTCAACATTGTTTGGGGTGAGTTTTTAACGGAATAAACCTCAACATAGATATTGAGGTTTATTCCGTGTAAAAGAATATTTGGAAGACTAAAAAAAACACCCTTACCCTTCCCCAAAACCCCCATACCCATGAACATCAAGATTCAGGATTATTCAAGAGGAATTCTGGCCTCTGAATTGGCTTAACTGTCCCACATCTGATGTTTGCAGCATTGGTTGATAAATACAGTCTTGTGCTAACCACCAATGACAAAGCATGACTCCAGCTATTTATAAACTGTTGTTCTCGTCCGCGCAACCATGGTATTAGATTCTGTGCATCAAGCCAAACGTGTATCGCTAGAAGACGGAACACAAGTGGCATACAAGCGGCTTCTTTATGGACTACAAAGATTTCAAGCGCAAAAGAAATAGCTATAATAACCAACTATTCAAAGCAAAGAGTGATACTTCAAGGCAACAAGATTTTTGATTGTGGTAGTGACTCCAAGATCTATTTCGCCATATCAAGACATTATAATAATTAAGAAGATGTCAAAGTGCCTGACAGGGTGTCTTCATCATTTAGCCGAAGAGTTTTCTCCTCTCCGATGGCCAAGATCCAGAAGATTAGAGAGAGTCCTGTGAAATCATGACAAATAAGGACCAAATCTTGTGTCGCCTCAACTTGTCCCCCTTGGGATATTTGCTCAAGTTACAGAAAGTGACATTTGGCGATTTATCTCTAAGTCACCTAAGTCCAACTGGTTCTCTGGATCCTTTTCCCATCGTTTGTCTTATTAAAGCAGCTCCAAGAATCTCGTTTGCAGCAATAAACATCAATGCTGAGTGTTCACTCAACTCTGCTGTAATGCCGACTCATTAAAAGTGCCATTGCCACACCATTATTGAAAAAGTCAGTTAATTCATAATGTGTTGAAAAACTATCGGCCTGTAGCAATTGTCTACCTGTCGAAGGTACTTGAGAGATTGTGTTTGCAAAAAAAAAAGAACAGATAATGATCACTATGAGTCGATATAATTTAATGAGTCACGTCAAACAGCTTGCAAGCGATTTCACATCACCGAGACAACCTTGCTGAAGGTCCACAAATGACATTATGTGGACCATGGAGAGGAAGGGGCCAGTTACCACCTCGTTCTTCTTGATCTTAGTGCTGCTTTCGATGTTATCGACATAATGTCCTTTTCGCGCGCATCGAAAAATATGGATTCCGTGGTTGCCGCTGTTTGGCGAGTGGTTCAAATCCTACTTGGCCAGTAGGACGCAGAGAGTTCATATTAATTCGGTTTTCTCCGCTTATTCAAGACTTCTGTTTTGGCGTCCCGAAGGGATATTGCGTGGGCCCAGTACTGTTTCTGATTATGTGCTCCGCTCGGAAACATCATACTTAAGCATGCATGGAGCTTCATAAGTATGCGGATGACACGCAGATATATGTCTCCAATCTCACCAGTCACACCAAAGTGGTGGGTTCTCATGATGTTTAGAATATGAAGCTGTATTGAGGAAAGTGCATGAGTAGTGGGTGTTGCCAATTTCCTCAGAGAAGACGGAAGTGTTGTTCTTGGTTCTCGGAACAACTTCCAAGATTAACATAACTAGTATGATGTGTTGCTGGTGTTAACATCACCATTCAATTCAATTCAATTCAATTATAGCCATAACATATCGAACGTGACAGAAATGTAAAATACAGTATAATATATAATACTAATAAACGTATCAGTTAGGACTTGTTATTAAGATTAAACTGAGTGAGGTATATGTATATGATAGGCTAGGACCAGTAATGGAAAACCCGATAGGGCTTATGGGTTATTAATGGCCATGGATACATTAAAGTAAAATTTTTTTTTTAAAAATATTACAAAATTGATACAAGTAAGGGGTGTGGAAAGACATTACATAGGTAAATAACATAACAAAAAAAAAAACAGTCAAACAAACAAAAACAAACCAAGATTAAGCTAAACAAACACTTAACGGCAAAACGGAATACGCGGAATTTGGAAGAAGGAGCGACTTATCAACATTGTCTTGCTGGGGTATGTAATAATATTTCATAATGAGGAAGCGGAGATTGAAGAGGTAGGGGTGAGGAAAAGGTAAGGAAGAGAGATGCGACAAAGGTGAAGAAAGAAAAGGTAAGAGAAATGAGGATTGGGGAGAAATTTAAAAAGAATTGTACTGGTTGATGAGATGTTTTTTTCGTTGAGCTTTAAAAGATTTTGTTGGTAATGTTGTGTGGATTATGGAAGATCATTCCAAAGTATTGCGCCGTGATACTGAAAAAAGTGCTTTTAGAGGCGATTTTGGGAGGGGAAGATGCGTTTGTCGGCTTGTCTGCGGTATTATAGCCATGTGGATTTGTCGTTTTGTAACAGGAATACTGAAGTCTGAGGGGGTGGTAAATGATTGTTGTGATAGTCAAACATGAAGAGCGGCTGTTTGAAGTTGGTTGGGTGCTCTAAATTTTAAGGTTTTCAGTGAGTGAAAGAATGGAAAGTGGGAGTTCTGGGGTGAGTTTGTGATAGTGCGCATGGCCCATTCTGTGTGTGATATTTAGGTGGTGAGTCGTGAATGATAGTTCGAGGCCCAGATGATGTTACAGTACCTAAGGTATAGGAGAACTAGTGTGTGGTTAAGATTTTAAAGTGTATTCTGGAAGGTGGTGTTTAATCTGTAGATGTAACCAATTGAGTGGGACGCTTGGTGGTGACAGAGTGATGTGTTCATTCCATGGTAGTTTGTCGTCGATTGTGATGCCAAGAAATTTGGTTGAGTGTACCGGGGAGCTTGTATGGTGATCTATGGTTAATGTTGGTGTGTGATATTGTTGTGTGGAGCGAAAGCAATGTAGTTAGTTTTTAACATATGAGAGAAAGTTTGTTAGCCCGAAATTAAACCAGTCAGTGATTTTGCGGTTCATGTCATGTTGTTAAAAAAGGCAGTAATGTTAGGGTTTGAAAGAAAATGTTGTGTAATCTGGCACAAATAAGATGAGTTTAGTGTGTTAGAGATGTTAGTGCTGGGTGGTCACAGTTTGAGATGATATGGGTCTGTGAGAAAGGATTGATGCAAAGGGAATTAAGTTTGATGATGATCAATTTAGTGTTGGTGAAAAACTCAATTAATGATGCGCCGAAAGTCTTCGTCGTGAATTGATGGTTATTCAATTTGGCAGTTGTATATAGAATGGCATAGCATACTGAAAAGGATAAGTCAAGGAAAAATTAATAGCGAGGGGGTGATAAGGGAGTGAGCGAGAGGGGGGCGAGAGAAGAGAGCGAGAGAGATAAAGAGAGAGAGAGTGTGAAAGAGAGGGAGGAACTCGAGAGATTGGATGGATGAGGTAGGTTGAAAAGGAGAGAGTTAGAAGAGCAAATGAGGGAGGGAGGGGTAGATAAAAGTGAAGCAATACGTGTAGACAGGATGTGTGAACAAGTCAGATCAAGACGAAAGTAAAAAAAGCCAGCACAGAGGTAAAAAAACAGGGCTAAGAAATAAAAAAAATGTAATGGACAAGTAGCAATAGTAATAATAAAGAAAGGAAGGACGGGTTAATGAAAAAAAGTAGGCAAGAAATCAACGAGTTGGAAGTCAGAAAAGGAGTGAAAATGGGCAGCAAGAAAGTCCAAGAGAGACAGAGAATGACGAGAAAGGCAGTGTGAGCTAGTAAGGGCCGGGCAAGAGGAGGTGGACGATTGTTAGGGAGAGAAAAGTAGTATATAGATCCAGAAGGACAGGAGCGTCACTGTGAGATTAGAAGGAGGAGGATCAGGATGATGAGGATAGCCGAGCAAGAAAAAAAGTTAAAAGGAAGCAGACAGGAGAAGGAAGATTAATAACAGGACTGGGCACAAACTACAACACACAAAACCATAAGGTAATTACAAAATATATCTACTAACAGGTAATAAGAAAAAAAATACAAGTACTTATTTAACTAACTTCAATAATCAATGTACAATCAAATAGCTAATGAAGTTAAGCTTATACTACAATTAAACTAAGAACAAAAATTTATATAACTTAATAAGCAAAACCAGTGGTTTATGTATGGAACAAACAAAACAAAGAACAACCAAAAATCTGTGCAGAAAAATGGTATGTAAAAATGTTGTATAACACTTAATCTGCATGTGCACATGGCCTACAGGATTACTTATACATATTACGCACATACATATGATCAATGAAAAACTTATATTTGAGGGGTACTGGAACAAAAAAAATAACATAGTAGTCAGTGCGAATGATTTAACGGTCTTTCCAACCTGCATCATTGGGGTCTTCAAAATTATCCAGAAAAGTGAAGAGCAACTAAAGCATACACAAATGGGAAAGAGCAACTGTGGCGTTCTAGTAATGAACATAAATAGACCCATCAACAGTGAAAGTTGGAAAGTAGGTTAGGTACCAAGTCTAATCAGCACAAGAGCAGAGATGTAAAAAACCACCTAAATGCTCATAAAAACAAATAAGGATCCATAAGTACAGATGAGACAGTGGTTTATTAATCATAATGAAGAGGAGAATCAACCAATCATCTGACCCATTAGAAATGTGGGTGTTATGTTTGACACTGGAATGTCTATGTCGGCCCAAATTGCTGGCGTGAGAAAAAGCGCCAATTTTATCTTGTGAACATTGGACTTGTGCGGACAGTGCTTACGGAAGATGCCACAAAAATGGCTATTATTCTCTCGTGACATCTCGACATCTTGACTATGGAATATTGTTTGGGGGGGATTAGCAAGAAAATGCCAGAAGAAAACTCAAAATGTGCAGCGTACTCCGCAAGATTGATTGTCAGGAAGCGCAATTTGGACTCCATCACTATTGAACTGGTAAATGACTTCACTGCTCCCATCAAACAGCGCATTGATTACAAAATTCTCGCACTCGTGTACAAAGCACTTCCCGGACAGGCTCCATCTGATCTCATCGATATGCTTCAAGTCGGGTAACTCAAGGCCGTTTAGATCATCATCCTTCCGATGTTACTTTTCTTGTTGAGCCAAGAAATCGGTGTGTTTATTTGGTTGACCGTTCCTTGCTGCCTATGCTCCCAAGTTATGGAATAGACTACCTGGCCATATTAAAAATTGTATTTTGAATAGGTTTAAGAAGCTCGAAGAGATCTATTTCAGGATGCTATATCAGCAGTTACTGTCTCAAGTGAGCTTGAGCGCCGTTGAACTTTATGTATTTGGCGCTAGGACATAATTTTTTTATGATTGATTGATTGTTAAGTGATTTGACTGTTCTTGCCATGGGAAAACACCGAGTGGTTTTGCAACCACAAAGTCAGTAGTTATTCTTGATGTTCTGTGTCTGGCATGTGTGATAGCAGACAAGATTTGGTCTTGTTCGGATACTCTTAATTACTCCTAGATTTTTTTTTGGTGGTACAAACGGAGAGGCGATGATGTGCGCACAACGTTGGTATTATATTTACCAACGAGTGAAGTGGTTTGGAGAATTGATGGAATGATGTTGAACCGTGTTGAGTAGTTATATGTCCGATATTTTATGTTCTGGGGGAACATGAAAAATGTGAAACGTCCTTGCTTACTTGTATATGAGTTTGAATGAGTTTTGATGATTCTCTTGGTGAGGCGGTGAGTTGGACGAAGTATGTTGTACGTGCAAGACAGGTCAACTTCCCGAGATTATAAAAAGTGAACATGTTCATGGGGACACTCTAACCATGACTTTTTATAGTTCGACCGTATCTCCAAATAAATAATGTTCATGTCACGGGCCTTAAAGGCAGCCATAACGACAGCATGATTGATGAAAAGTTCATTCATGATACTGGCTTAAATGTATAGCAATTTCATTTGCCCTATGAAGGTTTGACTGCCAATTTGGAAAATTGTTAATTTCCCCTGTTGGCTCCTGTCTTACAGTTGTTGATGTTTTAGAGAGTGTATATGACAGTGGAGTGAAGAACAGGTGGATCCTTTGCAATACATGTCATGCGTGGGGATATCTGCAGTGTCACCTTGTGAAAATGACAGAAACATTTAAAGTGACCTGTATTATTTCAGAGGATTCGCAGGTGGATATATTGTCTACTGAAATGTTAATTGTCTATCTCTAAAACATTACAAACTGTCTATAGAGGAGGCCCAGAGAGGTATTTACCAAAGATGACCAAGTAAAAGTAAACAGAAGGCACGAGAAAAAACTACTGACCTTGCAAGAAGGGCACTCTCAACTCTATGTCCTCTTATTCTTGTTTTCATGTTAGATAAATAAAAGTGTTTCAGTCCAGGTTTTGCAAGAGATGTGGACGTTGAATGAAGCAGGAGAGTGACGGAAATGAACTGGATTATTTTCTCATCACTGGTACATACATGAGCTTACATGTGCATCCTGTTAATTGATATGGTGTGAAAATGACGGCAAATTTTTCCTATTCAGACGTTCGTGTATGGAAACATGGCGGTTTTTGCAGCGCACCGTGGTCTGATAATATCGGAGGGGACTGGCCAAACACACATCTGACCAATGCTTAACTTGATGGTAGGTGACATAGCAAGCGGTGTGACAAGCCCCCACCCACCTATTCAACTTTAAACTTTTTTACAAATCCATTGCAGTTAATCATTTAGGGCGGGTGGGTGTGCAGAGGGTTTAGACTACTTCGATCATAGAGATAGATAAATAAAAGTCTAGAGTATCAACAGTCATTTGATTCGATGAGCTTCTTGTTGGACGGCGTATTCGCGCTTGCGCGTTTGGTTTGTTTTTCTTCTGCCAAGAAGATTAATCGTGAATTGACCAAAACCCCATGTAGTGGTACGCAGTTCTTAATGTATAGCATATACATTGTTTACACTGTTCAACTGATACTACTCCTTGAGTGTAAGAGTCTCATATTTCCATGATCGTGGTCAGTGATATAAAGTTACCCTGCTTACACTATATTGGGTCTGAAATTAGACTATTCCTAACCAAGCTTTATTTGGTAGCAGTATGTAACAGTTCTTCTGATTGGTTGGGTCAGATTGCTGGACAAATTCCATTTTGGAATGACTTCTATAGCCAGTTTATATCTAATATAATTGATCACATTTCTGCTTTTAAAAGTCATTTGAAGTCTCATCTATATCCCAAACTGTAGTTTTCCCCTTCCTTCTCCTTTCTCTATAGCGCCTTGCCTACTTTAGTAAAAGGCGCTTTATAAATCTCATTATTATTTTATTATTATTATTTATATATATTATAATACTTCCATGTTACACTTTACAATTGTGGTAAACAATTACATTGTTTGCTTGTATATTTTAATACTGACAGCATAGAACTAATTCATTAGGCACACTAATATTTCATGTGTGGTAAACAGGCACAACTTTTGTACAGGAAAGTATGGCAGATATTACTACACAATAGTGATTCGGTCTTTGCATTGGACAAGGAATCGATTTAAAAGGGCAATCATGATAAACTATAGCTTGATGTTCCGTGCAATGTGATTTCTACTTCAATATGTACCACGAAACTGAATGTCATTTGTTTCACATTAAAGGTTGATCATCATGATTGATGCCTGGCATATTATATAGTAAACATTACAATAGCAATTCCTGCATGTTTTCATATTTAAATTACTTTATAAATAAAGCTGTTGCTATTATAATTGTGACAAAATTTGAAACTAAAATGTGTTACAAAACTCAATTTGTTGTTTAATTTCGCAAGTTTGTGATTTTGTGATTGTAAATTGTAAGGACTCGTCTTATTTTTTGTAACCAGCAAAAATACGTGTATTTAAATACATTACCGGCAACAGCCATTAAGCCTTGACTGCGACGTTATCAGAATTATTTTATGTTTTTTCCCAGAGAAATGGTGCCGATTTTTCTGTGTTTATCAACACTGGTCAAGAGTATGACGGATCGGATGCAGGGGCAAGACCTGATGAAGCAGTGTCGTGGGGAAAAATAAAGAGCACTGCAAGACCAGTCAAAGTAAGGCATCTGTTTACAATATTTACTAAATCATAGATAAATAATATCTCCCAAAGACCCCATTTTCCTTGCCCTTATTTGTCCCAGGCTTTACAGCACTGCGTGATGCATGGTACAGGCAAACAAAATGCGATGATCAGCTTCTATCAGATATTCATCTCTTACACCAGCTTACAACGTACACTCATAATACGGATGGATATAGTCCACACGACAGTCTTTATGTTGGGAAGAGGTGTCCCAGTCATAGTTTTTGAACTATGCCCGCTCTGCCCAAGGCATAGTTCACTTTTGGTTCAATTCTTGAAGCTATCTATTATATAAATACCGGTGGTCTGCGGGTGTGTCTGTCTGACCGCGTCTATTTTCTTGGAGACCGTTCCTGAAACTTGGTGGGTGGGTGCCCCCTGATTTTCCGAAGACCGATTTGGTTAGTGGATCAAAGGTCATCAGGGTCATTCAAGGTCAAAGGAGGTCAAACGGGGTAAACATTGGTGTATGGACATGAAACATGGAGGGTGGGGGTTTATTGTCGTGACCTTTTATCTTAAAGTTCACGACAAGGTCATCAGGGGTCATTCAAGGTCAAAGGTCAAATGGAGTAAACTTTGGTGTATCCAGGCGAAACTTGGTGGGCGGGGTCGATTGTTGATGCCGAAAATTTTAAGTCACGACAAGGTCATCAGGGGTCATTCAAGGTCAAAGGAATCGCGAAACCCGGGTAACCGCCTATTTGAGTTAATTTCTCCACTTTTAACCAATCGGATTACAGGGATCATTGTATGAGGGATATAATTTTTACTATCTACAACCTAAAGTCATGGAATTTCAGGTTTAAAACAGCAAAAATCAACCAAAATAAAAAAAAAAAACAGCAAAAAGTGTCATTTTCAATTGAATGGGGTCAAAATTTTACGTTGCTCCGATTTGGATGGAGCTCCTAGGAATAGTTCCATGATCCACAACCTCGTCCCCCCGATTTACCTCAAAGAAATTGAGATTTCTATATCATCTGAACCGTTGGCCCAATGTGTCAAATCTTACGTGCAAATTCGGCCTACTTTAGAAGAAATTCTTAATTTTATATTATCTGTCCGTAAAGGGACAGAAATTACAACACAGTGGCCTTTGAGACAGCGTAATAACTAATTTGCTCATAACATCAAAACGCAACATCATAATCACCTTAAATTTTGGAAATAATCTTTTCTTGGTGATAGCGAATCATAAACAAAAATAAATGTGCTGGGGTCACGAAGTGCACCTCTAAATGCTTAGTTACCATAGCATTGAATGCAATGGACGTAGACGTTTTTTTGCCCCTACTTTGGTAACTAAATATTTTTACTCAAATAGCTCCTGGTAGCAAACCAATGCAAAACAAATGAAAAAATAAAAAAAAACTTACGCAATCTGAGCAAAATGTGCAATTCTTGGATCTTAGTCCTATTGACCTTATTCAATATGACGTCAGCCACCAGACATGTTGGTGGACAAGATGCATACATTCCAGGACTACAATACATTAAGCTGTCAATCGATCCATGTTTAGCGATTGCAGAGGGATCGTTGACAGGTGAATGTATTGTAGTACTGGAATGCGTCTATCTTGTCGACCAACATGGCTGGCTATTGAACACGGTTTATACCATGACGAATGGTCAATCTCTTAACCTTATCAACTTTATTCTCTTAAAATTATCCAACTTCAAATTTGATACTTGTAAATGTTATAAAACATCTAAAAGTTTTCAATAAATTAAATGTGCATTTCGTGATTACAGCTTCTTCTGTTTTAGTTATAGTTCACTACATTATCATAAAGATAAGGTTATTTACACAATTTGAGTTGATTCCGACCTTGCGGTTTTGTGTTATGGGCAATTGCTTGTTCCCACGGTCCCATAGGTCATTGTGTTGTAATTTCTGTCCGTTTACGGACAGAAAAAAACAACGCAAAAGCAAATTTCTGAAAGATACAACAGAAAGATACTTACACGTAAGATTAGGCACGCATGGATTACTAAGGCTAACGGTTCAGATTATATAAAAATCTGAACTTTTTGAGGTAAGTCGGGTGGACGAGGTTGTGGACCACGAAATACCCCTTTAATATTAATTTAATTCGTGTTTTATACACATACTCCTACGGAGATATGGGGATGGCAGTTGGTTGTTTAATTTTCATTCTTTTTATGTATCGGTGGATGTACTTTTTAAATTTAGATTGAAATGAGAAACGCCCGGAGAAACATCATTTTGTGAAACTACAGGTAAATTATTCTATTTTGTATTCTGGATCACTATAATTTAGAAACGTTTCATCGCTTTTTTTTTTATTTCCTCAGCTTTTCAGCGAATTTACGCTCGTATTTCCGTTGCTTGTTGCCCAAACGTTTGCAAGGAGAGTAGCCCTACAAAACAAGCCCGAAAAAATCAATCAAAGGCAGCGTGCAAGATAGGACGAGTGAGGAAGCTGAAGATACCGCATGACGATAATAATGAGCAAGAATAAATAAACAAACGGAGTGAGACAGGCGGACCCTGAAATAATGCAATGGACTCCTACTTTAATCACTTCCACAAATTTGAAAACATTTTTACACAGCTCCAGACAACTATTCGCGGATGGTCTGTTTTGAGTCGTTATCTTACTTTTTGTGCACTTGGCCAGCTGCCGGCCAAGGTGAAGCAAATATTTACCGACGGCAGCGTAATATTAATTATGATAGGCAACAGCGTCATGATCTTGTACGAATGGCGCTTTATAAAAGCCAATTATTCTTTATATATATTACATAAACGTCGAGCAAAGAATTAAATGCGATTTTATCTCATTATTCGGTACAATTTTGGATACATATCGTTTATAATTTTAACGTTAAAAGGAACATAGGCTTAACTCTTTTCTTTAAATAAATAAAGCCACTAGATGCCCTTGTAATCTACCGGGGGCCTTTGGGCATTCAGCTGGATGTATTGTATACTGGGTTGGTACATTTACTGCACCCACTTTGCCTGTTCCCAGTTGAATTCAGCAGCCTTGACGGAATAAAGTGCAGGGAATACTGTACTTTATTCCGTCAAGGCTGCCGGATTCAACTGGGAGCAGAAAAAGTGGGGTCACAAAATGTACCAACCCTTGTATACTCACCTATTGAACACTAAAATCCATATAGGGAATCCGTGTTTCAGATTAATGGTCGTCTTTGGGGTCCAACAATAACTTCACCAAGACAAACAGAATGTGGTCCAGGTGCAAAGCAGGCGACTATATAGTTCCAATATTACTCCCCCCCCCCCATTTAGTCCAGGCAACAGATCCATTGATAACTAATATCAACCTTGTTTTATTAGATATATAATGTTTTTCAGCGATTTCTAGACCAGTTTTTTATGCTG